>VWZP01009758.1:86173-114203 GCA_013396995.1 Dicaeum eximium
TAACATTAAATCTTGCATCAAGAGCTTGTCTTTGCATATGAAATAGAACTCATTTAAATGCAATTTTTAAAATGAATGCTAGTAAAATTTCAGCTCATATAACAAAATGAATTTTAGTTCGTATGTGAACTTCAGCTTATAAAGTGAATTACATCCTAAAATGAGTTACTTTAAGAGGTACATAGTCTGGCTTACATCCACCAGATTCATGCCATCTTTGTGAGCCTCCTAGTCTCTTGATGTCACAGAAAAATGTGAACAGAAAGAGTGCAGATTAAATGAGTTTCACTTTTATGCTAGGCATGCAAAGATGCTTGGTGACCTCTCATTCTTTCAAAACCATCTCATTATAAAACCCACTGTGAAGTTTGGGGGGAAAAAAAAAAAAGAAAAAGGAAAGATTGACAGCTGAGCTGCATCTTGGGAGCAGTGCAGGACGGGGCTAGCAGGCACCCTGCAGCTCCGGGCCGAGCGGCACTGGCAGCGTGGTGTGGGAAGCCAGGCATGGCCCTTGCCCACACCGTGTGATACCTGGCTCCCTTTCAGTCCATGCTGCTCATCCCTCGCTCTCATGAATGCTGTAATTATACTGGTTGCTACTTAAAAGTCACTCTTTGCCAAGACCTGTCACTGAGCAGCTTCTGAAGCACCAGAGCTTTGCAGGAAATAACTGTGTGGCACCTGTTGACAAATGCTGGCTTTTAAATGGCACCCACTGTAAAGAAAGCCCTCTCAACCTTCTCTAACTACACCAGTAGGAAGTAAACTATTTGTTTTTTCACATACCTTTCTGTACAGACTTCCCCTGGTGTGTGAAATGTCTGTAACTTGAGAGAAGTTCAGGATCTTCTTGAGGAGTGCAGACTCTGAAAGGTCCTTTTTGCCAAGTAAAACATTATTATTCAGGGGATATTCCTTATTTCTTCTCTGTAACTCATCCCTATATATTTTAAATCAATCTGTAAAAATTTACTTTTTTTTTTGTAATATATGACTTCTATTCAAAGAGAATGACAGGAAGAAGACACAGAGATTTAATAAAGTGCAAGCTAAGAAGCTTAATCACATTAGATATCAAATAATACCTTTTTTTATGGAGGTGTGTTAAAATTATTGCAGTAGTTGAAAGATGGGTTACTGGTGGTTTATAGGTGATGTGAGCACTGAATGAGCTGCTGTTTGCTTTCACATCATGCCAAGACTTTTCACTCTCCTTCCCAACAGAGGTTGTTCTACCTTTCGTTGTGCCACACAGGTATGTCAAGTCATTAAGCATTACTTGATTCAATGAAATATGTATTTTAAAAAAAAAGTCTCAACAATGCAAATATACCTTTTTTTGGTGGAAAAAAAAAAAGAGACAAGCTCTTTTAATAGAAAAAATCCCTGTTTAACAGGCCAGTGTGCTGCAGTCAATAATGGAAGGGGCAGAGGCAGACACTGGATGAAGCAAGTGGCACAGAGAGTCTTGTGCCTACTTCTTCTGTTCCTGTGCTAGCCATCACCCAAATGCTGCCACAGCACCCAGACTACTGCAATTGGAGAGGTGGAAAGTGAAAAAAAGGAGGGAGTGAGATGGGTGGGCTGAAAATTAAAAATTTATACATGGAAGGGCTGTTAGTTCCAAAACTATTCTTTTTCTCCATGGCTGTCACTCCCTCACTGTTTAACTGATCAAATTGTGAGAGTACTTAAGCAAATGCCAAAATCCCATGATATTTGAAACATGTGTCTTGAAATAAAGCATGTGTTAAAGTGTTTTCTGAAACTGGAATAACAATAATGGAGCTTGGGGAATGTCAGCAATACTCATAAAGGAATTTTACTTTAATGTGGTGGAAGGCTGTCATCACTACAGCCCAGCCAGCTCTCTGCAAAGTTACCTTTCCTTTAAATTCACCTTGCAAGAAGCACTCAACACTGAGTGTTAAAAAGGCACTGGCAAATGTGGAAACAGATTCCAGACACCCTGATACGTGAGCATACTAATGCCAGAGCAAAAATGTTGATTATTTCAATGGAATTACGCCTAGGAATAGTTTCTTATATCCAAATAGCATTTGAAAAATCCTATCATGTTTAGAATAATGGTCTAATACTGAATAATTCTGGGAATCCTTCATCTCATGAAATTTGTGCTGTTGCACAACACGTAGTGGATCAGAGTCTTTGTGAGGCAGATAAGTGAGAGAGGAGCAGAGCAGCACAGGCACCAGCCCGTGCGTGAGAGGCAGCCACAGCCCAGCAGACAGTTTAATCTCATCCATTTCCCAAACCCAGCCTGCATTATTACAACACTGACTGATGTCTAAAGTATCATCCTTAGAATGGCACATGTCTCTGGTTTATCCCTTTGTTTGTACACAGATTAAAGCATGTTCCCCATTGACTGTAACCTATAATTGAATCAAGGATTCTGTCACTGTCACGGACAGCAGGATTGGCGCTTGAGTGGTTTATGAGCATAAGCAGCACAATCTGAAGATTAAACTTCATCTTTGATCTTGAGGCTGTGACCATGGATTTTCTGTTGGTAGCATATAGAAAGAAAAATAGAAAAAAAATCATGAATGAAAAGCCTGGAGAGGAAAAGAGGTTAGCTAGGGATCAAAGACACTTTCATTTGGTGTGAAATTTTGATACAAACCAGTTAGTTAAAATAGTGGAAGATTTTTATTGGTCCATTTTTTTCATATATTTGTGTATATATATTTGTATATAAAAGAATCTATTAAAATTCTTGGAGGGGAGATCATTGGATCCAAGTGGGTGAAGTAAGCTGCTTTCTTAGTCCTTTAAGCTTCTGAAGTCTCAGCACAATTTTGAATGAGGGAAAAAAAAATCATTTTCCTGCTCTTTTACATGCAAGTCACAGTTTTCTTATGGGCTCCAAAGTACCCATGGCCTCAAAGCACTACTGCACAGCTGCTGCTACATATGTTGCTGCTGAAAGCTAAAACTTGCTGAAATAATCATTCCCAGTGTTTGAAGAGAACATGTTTTAGGCACTGCTTGATGCATCTTGTTTCTTCAGGGAGCCTGAAGTCGCAGCACAAAACAGCAGAGACATCAGAAATTCAGGGTTGATGTGGGCTTTTGTCATCCCCCCTCTCATCCCCACTCTGGTCTCTGGCAGTGTGAAGCACTACAAAAAACTGCTTGCATCATAAACCTTTATTTCAGGGTAAGTGATAGGATTGATGTTCATACATAATTGTCCATTTTGGATGTAAGAGCTGTAAATTTTTAATTTGTACACAGAAAAAGGACAATACAGGGAACACAGTGTAAAATGTTAAAAGAGAAAACAAAGGAAGAGGCAGTTTTACACTATTCCACTGTCATAGGATAAGAGATGCATTAAATATAAGCTAGCAGGATCAATCATACATACAGGTAAGATCAAACAAACCATATGGTAACCCTGAGAGACAGATGTCCTTCCCAATTCTTTCACTCCATCAAGATAAATAGCTGCAGTTTGGTTACTCGACTGGTGCAAATCAATAAAACTCTATTGAAATCTGCAGCAGTGTTGGGACTTTTTTTCTCCGTGAATCTGTTTCTCAAGTTCAGCCCACTATAAAGTATTCAATGAAAGAGTAGTTCAATATGTTTTAAATTTGTTTCTATGCTCTTTTTTCTCCCTTGAACTTCAATACTGGCAGCTATGACAGACAGTGAGAAATGTTCAGAGAAAGAAATGGAGCATGGAAAATATTGCTGTTCCAAACAGAGGGAAAAAAGACAAAAGAGACTTTAAAAAAATGGAGGAGATGGGGTGAAAATTTACTAGTGCACCTGAGGCCTTAATTTGTCACAAAGCTAGGAGTGATGCAAAAATGTTGGTCGTGTGTCTGGACCTCACTAGAAGCGGGAAATGCCTGGCTGTTTTTGCAAATTAAACCCTTCAGATTTTATGGCTGACCATGGCATCCAGGAACTAAGTTTAGTCAGGGAGGTTGGAAAATTCCCATCAGTGCATGGTGTATCTATCTGTCTGTGGTGTTTTTGCTGCCACTTATCTTTGAAACTAAAGCTGGAAGGTGCAATCCTGTGCAAATCCTGTGCAAGGACTGTGCGGCACACAAGGGCTGAAAGCATGAGGTTTCTGTGGTGCTGAGGCTGCATGATGCTCCAGTGCACAGAGCTGAATTTAATCCAAGGAGAAAAGGGCTGTACGCTGAGTCTAGTCACAACATACTATTGAGGAGGACAATAATAAGGACACAGCATCTGGTGGAAGGAGGGACACAATTACTTGTCCTTTTTTCTCTTTTAAAACAGCAGCTCTAATTCTCTCCAGACACAACTTTTAATTTCTGATGCTTCAATTTTAAGTTTTCAGTGAGGCAAACACAAGGTGTGGCAATATAAATGGAGCCAGCTGTAATTTAACTCAGTGTGAACTCTTGATTGTTTTTGAATATGCAATTGCAGCCACAGGGATGGTGAAATCAAATTGGAGTAGAAAGCCACCACCCAAAGACAGCACCTCTTTACACCAGGAGAATTTGTACAGCAGAAAGGCTTTTCCGTACAGGCTGATGCAGAGCACAGAAACCCTGCTCTGTGCATTTGAACCAGAGCTGGGAAAATGAGCTAACAAATGTTGCTCATGAATATTCATACACATTTTCAAAGGAAGGAATTTATCCATGTTGACATCTCATTTATGTTCGCATTCTGCCAAAGTGTAATCCAATGAACAATCCAGTACGCACACAATTTAAAGTAAATTTTAAATTAAAACAATGGCATCTATTAAAAACTCAATTTTTTTTCATTGAAACTGTGTTCATATCACCCTTCCTTACATATTTGAAAATAAAAAGCAGAGAATGAAGATTCTGCACAGGGTATCTTACTGGGACTTCTGACACCTGCAGAATGATCTCATGAGAACAATGAGTACTCTACTAGTTGTTTGGAAAGGGCAAGGATTTTGGCTTATTTGTGGACATATTTCCACATTTATCTGCAACTGTGCTATACAGACCAGATACCAAAGACGTTTAGTTCCTGAAATCTCAGAAACAGTCCAGTTAAATTCCAGGTTATAGATCAACATAAATGGTTTTATCTTATGTGGATTAATAAGTGTTTCTCTGTTGAAGGCCTTGAATTTGCAGGTTTTTGTGCATGGTCTTCTTCATACAAACTTCCTCTGAAGATTTCCAGAATCTGGAAGGACCTTGGCCTGTGCAAGTAACTCACACTTGACATTGTGCCTAAATGCAGTGGAACTTTCCTCCACAAACAGCTCCCAGAGTTCTGAGAATTTTTACTAAAGCAACAAATGTGGCTTTATTCAGGAGTGTAAAATCAGCCCATGCCTGTCAGGAGCAGACTGACAAAGACTATTGTTGTGAATGTGGCTATCTACAGGTTGAACATAATCTCTGCAAAGATCCATTGGCCAGAACCCTTCCTTTAAATCCACACTCTCAGGACTATGTACTGTGGCTACTATTTAAAGCCACTTCTCTTCCATAGCCTGCAGCTGGAATATGTACTGCAGGTTCATGCTTGCTGTCAGTCAAAGAAATGCTTTCAATTTTTCATAACAAGCTGTAAGTGTCTGCAAGTTTAAAAGAAAATAAAAATAAAATTAAAAAAAATAATAATAACAACAACAAAGAAAAAGAAAAAAAGACAGAGAGAAGTTATCTCAAGAAGCAAACTCCAATATATTCCAAGGTTAATGCTGTATAATTAATGGCACTACCAAATGAAGCTGAAAGTGTAGAGTCTGCAAAAGGCTAATAACAAGGATTAGATATGCACTCTCTTTTTCATTCATGTTCTTACAGTTTCTTGTGAGAACTAATTGTGGTCAGGAGGGTTTTTCCACATGACATTTTCACATGTGGCTCTGATCAGTGGCAAACAGTGCATGTGCCCTATGGAAAAACCTCTGGCCATGAATTGCTCGGGAATAAAAAAATAAAAAAGAAATCTTCCTCTACTCTTTTTTGATAAAGTTGCAGCCGGATATGTTACATTAGAAAACTGGGAGAAGCATTTTCAGCTGGGACTGGCGCAGTGACCATATGCATTTTTTCTCTCTAGGATTACATTCAATAAGCTTTTATAAATGGAAACAGACACACGTTGCCAAAAAAACTGTTAAAGACATCAAGTTCGCTTCAAAGTCTGTAAAACAATGGAATGTAGACAAATGCTGGAAAACACTTCTAAATGAATCCTTCTGGCATTAGATTATTCTATGATAAAAATCCACTTTAACAAGTAGGTCAGAGTACAGCTGCTGGAAGTAAGCAACCTGATGCAATGGAAGCTATGGTTTTAAACACTATCAAAATGATTTTGGATTAATTGCTTTCCTGCCAGTGGTAAAGGTTATGTATAAAACATAGTTTAAAAAAAGAAGGAACCTGGATTTCTCTAGTCTCCTACTAACCTTCTACGGCAAAGAGTAAGGCGTTAACTCTGTGTGCATTTCTGAATCCAGTTTTTAATTATAACTTTCCCATGTTTACATGAACTTTGGTTTGCTTTTCAAAAACCTCACAAACAATTCCTGCATCTGACCTGTGTGTAGTGGTGAATTTCTCCATAAAGTGAGTATTGATGAGCTGAAAAGTTCAGTGAACAGGAAAATTCTGCTGCTTTTATTGCCAGTGTGACAGGTTACTTTATTACCATGCCTTTCACAGCAATTTAACAGTTGCCCTGGTAACAGATTCAGTGAGGTAATGGGATCAGAGGCATTAGAGGAGAGGAAAGGCTAGCGACAAGAGAAAACCATCTGCTGGCTTATGTTCTCGGGGCTGTTTGCTCACTGCGAGCTTCTGACAATCATTGTACTTGGATGTAAATGAAGCAGGTTAAACCACAGGCCTGCCCTATTTAGCCGTACTCTGGTGATTTGTCTTTCTAATTCTATTGAAATAATAATCAGGATTTGTTTCTGATTAATTAACTAACCTTTTGGTAAAAAGATTAGATAACGAAATTGCTGCCTATTCAGAGATAATGAGATTTTTATTACTCTGTCAAAGGGAAAAAAAAAAGTACATTTATGTGTCACCAGCCACCATGTCAAGGGAGAAAAATAAAGATTTAAACCTTTATGCTAGACATTTATTTCCTCCACAGATTAAGTATATGTTGTATTCTATGGGTGCACATAAGAATATTTAAAACTTTTCAGAAAAGCTTTTAAAACACCAAATAAAACACTAAATATATTTAAACCATTATGTGTTTGTCATTAATTTGTTCCAAAAGAATTCTCCTTATGGAAAAGAAACACTTGATGATTCAGAAATCCACCTGTACTATGTGGGTGTATTTATGTAAGTGCAGAAATGTGAGGAAAGCAGTAAAATTTCAGTGTGAGCCCTAAAGAGTGACATAGGTAAGCAGACTTATTATATCTTTCCTGATAGAGTAGTTAGAGTAGAAAATGCTTTTACAAATAGAAAATTTACCTGGGTGTTTTAAACACAGTGCAGGATACCAGGAGCTTTTATAATTAAATAGCAAATATTAACAAATCACAGCTTTTGGGGTCTCCATGTGAAAGGCCCCTCCAGAAGGCGCAGCTGCCTCCTCTCCTTTGGAGAGTGACCCAGCCCCACAGAAGGTGCCCCCAGACCCCGGGGGCTGGGCTGCAGCCCCTGCCCACCAGCACCTCGTGCTCCATCATGGTCACCCCTGGCAAGGGACATACAACCCCTGAAAGCTTTCTCCGGGGAGCACTGAGGCAGTGCAGCTGTGAGATGTGCCAACCATGCGGCGGTGGCTCAGCTGTGGGGCCACAGGACACGTGCTGTGCCAGGGATGCGCCGGAGAGCTCCGGGCGAGGGAAACTCCAGGAGGGCACAGCGTTTGCTGCGGCTTACCCACTGCAAGGAGAGCTTTGTGCTCTGCTGACTGTCAAGGCATTAACTGTGATTTGTTAATTAATAGATCTCTGCAAACAATTGTGATGAGTGCGTTTGCTGTCATGTGTACAAAGCAAGAGGAAATATAGGACGCAGCAGAGCATTTTGTTGCAGTGGAGTTAATGAATGCACTCTCAGATTTGAGGTGACACTTACATTGGTGGCTTTTGGTTGCTTCATTACTTTTACTTTTACATGTTAACATGAAAGGCTTTCATATGCTGAAAGTCCCTGCTTTTCCCCAGCGATGTATATAGCTGAGAGCCAGCCAGAAGAGCGACCCAGTTAGAGAAAATGTCTTTGGTAAAGAGATCTGATGCTGAGCATTTCCCTCCCTGTTCCCTTAGGGGAACCTCATATTTTCCAGTTGCTGATTACCGACTGTGGCCAGAATTTTGCCCTTTTTGTCCAGGCTTTCCAGTGTTGCAGCCATGACAAAGGATGTTTTCTTCAACCAACAGAAAATTGTATCCCCTTTCACTGTCCTCCAAAAATTCTTACTGCAGGTTTTTGACCCCCTGATAGCCAAAATCACTCAAAAGGCAAGCAAGGCTTTTGGCTCTGTACCGGTTGTAAAGCTTTGCTCTCCATCTCATCTTCCCCTCCACCCATGGAAAATTTATATTTAACTTTAGTAATTATTATTAAAATTAGCAAAATACTATCAGAGCATCTCAGCTAAAAAGAATAACTATAGTTTTCCTTTTTCCAGACAATGACATCTGCAGCTCTACAGTTTCATGAAATGTCTATACTTAACAAAAACATTACTTCATTTTCATGGTATTTCTTTTGTGCCTAGGAGCAACCCTGTAATTGTTCACTTCAATTACAACATTACTATTTTATACTGAAACCCATTTTATCTGCATGCCAGCTTTTTATTTGTTTTACCAACTATATCTATTTCCATTACTGCAAGGCTGATGGTTTGTCTCAAGAGGAAATCAAATCCATTAATTCAGAAATTTCAAGCACGGCTGCTTCTGCCATAAGCAGCATTTCTTATGCTAATAGCAAATGTGCTGAGACTGAAAAGAACTGACACAGCTCTGGTTTTTATCATAACTTAAGCATTTATGTAAAAAGGCAAATCCAATAGTACTAGGAAACTATAAGTGTTATTATATATAATTCACTTTACTGAGAACTGCATACAGCCTGGTTTGTGCAACTGTGTCTTAAATCACGCTGTTTGCGGTTTTAGCTCACTTGACATTTGGGGTCTGCTTTTGATCTTGGGTACCTCAATGAAAATCTGCCATTGTTCATCTAGCAACAATACAATTATTTCAGATTTACCGCAGACAAATGGAGATCAGGATATGTTCAGCTTGCTTATTGTATTTCATCCCACAATCACAATATACTAAACTAGCTTTGGACTCTGTATTTACAGAAAATGCATTATAGAAGTAGGACATCTTTTTTCCCCAGCCACCAAAAATAGCCATTTCAAAGCGAATTTAGGTATTTCCAGGAAGCTGTACCCTTCCAACACCATACAGAAATAAATGCATCCCCCACTTCCCACTGCCTCCTCATTTAATGCACTTAGTCCTGTTGTATCACATGGGCTGTGTTCAATTAGATAGCTTAACAAGATAAACTCTGACTTTGACCCAGAAAAAAGCAAACCAGATTGCTGCTGAATTCTGCGTAAGCTTTTCCAGGCTTTGTGACCTGTTTATGTCAATGAAAAATGCAAGAGATCCTTATCGCGAGGGCCAAATTAGTTTCTGAGGGTTTGGGTTTTTCTTAATATATGTGCGCACAGACAGAATGTACAAGAAAACTGTGCCATTCTTGCCCTTCATTTTTGCAGCAAAACCCTTTAGTGCTGTAAATCAGATCTCATTGGGAGATCTTATACACTGGCCGCCGATAAGCTGTTGAGAAGTAGACAGGGCTTTTAGGAATTGCTGAACCATGAAGCTGACCTGCTTAGTGTTTTGTTGTAGGCTATTAAATCCAGGATTGGTGTTTTAAGATGATTCTGCTTTCTTCTTCCCTTGGCCTGGTTAAGCAACTCTACCCCCACCTCATTATTTAGCTGATTAAAATAAAAACTAAAATGAGAAACCTGCTGTTTGAAAATCCTTCCTTCACCCATCAAATTAATGAGAGTGACTTATGTTGATGTAGTTTATGGCCTTAGAAATTTGACACTAATTTTGCAACTGAGAAAAGATTTACTAACTTTACACATCACTCAGCTTTGGTAGCAGTGGAATGACATTCTTTTCTCCAAAAACAAACTCTGTGTTTTTGTAAACATGTGTTATTTGGTTGCCTCATTGTAAATGGATCCCAGTTGGGTAATACAACTTCTTCCCACTAGCATATTGACAACTATGCATGAAAAGACCAAGCAAAAAAGATTATATTTCAGCTAGAGAGCTTTCATTTTCCATTCTTTTCAAGTGTTGTAGAGGTGTTTTGCCCTGTACATGTTACTGCCTAGTTAGAAGCATGCTGGTTCTTTGCACATCTCTTTCATACTGAGAGAGAAATTAAATGTACCCTTTTATTTTTTTCTCTGTTTGACGAGTGCTAACAAGTGCAGCATTTGAGAAAACCCAACCAAATACAGCTCTGTAGCTGTTGCTACTAAATAAAGCAAAAGCCACCTGGTGACAAAGTTCACTGGGGCGTCATTTCTTTGTGTGGCTGAAAGAAAGAGAAGAAGAGAAGAAAAAGGACTCACATACTCATTGAAGTAAATCTCATTGCATCACATCAGGGAGACAAAACCATAATGTGTATGTTGTATATATATGTGTGTGTATATAACATATTTGCAAGTAGACATATCTCCCAGATTCTCTTTGATATGAATTATGGCATTCAAATGCAGGAAGGGGAAGAAAAGTATTCTAAACTAGACATCACTCTACTACAAAATGCAATTTTTTTGAAGTCAGTCATGTTTTTATCACAGGTACATTTTTGTCTCCATTTTTTTTGGACCTCTGATATAAATTCAATTGCCATTGGGGCCGTTTTCAAATGATTACTCTGTTTATTTTGGGATTTTTATAATGACTTGGAAAATCTGAGCTCTCGTTATGATGCTCTTATGTAATGAAGATGTCTGATTTTAGTTTTCTCATAGTCAAAAAGGAAAGGTGTGAGAAGCAAAAGAATCACAAAACAATAGGGACCATCACATTAGAATGAGAAAGGATTTAATTTGTATATGATATACTCAAGTTCTTATGCTTTTCAGGAATTATGTTTAATTACTGCGCAGCCTTTCTCCTTGTCTGTTCATCTATTGTTCTTTTTGTAATTGCTCATATATTACTTTTAACACAGACAAATAATCAAATTGAAAATTCAGCCTCAGTATCCTGGCCACATCCTTAACACTGGTTCTCTTTATAATTCAACAGCTGTGCATGAGACTGCTAGTATTTCCCACATTCTGGGGCAGCAAAGTTTGTTTTTCTCCATGTATTTTATAGGCTCACGTTTCACTATAAGCCTTGTGTGTGTATTCAAGCTTGAGATGATGAACAGGCTTTTAGGGCAGTCAGACCACAAAGGTTAAAGGTTTGTTGTTTGGGATTTTTAAACAGCATTCCCACAACTGCTGCTCAATTTGTTGCTGTGTCCTATCTGCAAAATAGCAAAATAATAACTCTATTAGAAAGTACCATTATGTCCTGCTGTGGGACAATTTCTACTCTGGCTGGAAAAAGGAATACAGTAGCTTATTACTGAGAAAGCATGTGAGGCTACTGCAGTGAAATCTAGATTTCCACAGCAATTACTGATTTCTAGTACCATAGCTATAAATATTTGTGTTAATACTGCATAAGCTACGTGCTTTTAGAACACGAACTGTTCCTTCTAATGATTCTTTCCAGTTCAGGTACTGTACTCCATTAATCCCCTGTCTTCTGCTCAACACTTGCTGATACAGAAATGACCTGTTTAATTAGAAACACATTTTTTATACAATTTAAATCAGTAAAAGAGTAATGAGATTTCTTACACTTTTTCCAACATATTCAACAAAAGAAAGAGCTAATTTGCACTCAAGGTTCCCCCCAAAGCGTCCTACATTTCTCCTAAAGTGTCCCACACTTCGGGGGTGATTCAGCTCATGATTTTAGACACTAAAAGATTGACATCCTGCCCTGGTCATCCAGTTATTGGAAAAAGTCACAAATATTTCCAAGTGGAGATTTACTCCCTGTGCTTTTCCTCCTTGGTTAAAGATGGAGCAAGATTCGCTAGCCTACCAGAGGCAGACAAATTCTGTTTGGGAGTGAATCCCACCCTGTGTTATGCGGGGTGTATGAGCCATGTAGCTCAAACAGCTTTCCAGGGGGCTAAGTGTGATTATTATCTCAAGGTGACCTTAACTAACACCTTTGTGCTGCTCTCATCCCAATTTAAGTTGATCATTTCCCATTACCCTGCCATTCAGAACTCTTAAAATATGTTTTTCTAGTCTAAACACAACTTCTGACAAGTAATGCATGAGAATATCTGTTTGCTCAGTTGGTCAGCAATGGACAGTCATCTGTAAAGCTATTTACATGGTATCTGAGAGGTCTGCTTTCAAATCAGTGCACAAATAGAATTCCCATTAACAGTAATACCAGTTATGAACAAGCATGAAAGCAAAGAAACTCCCTAATTAGAGATAATGAAACACCAGCCTGTTGGAGTTCTGAAAGGACCTATATTTACTCTGAAATAAAATGAACACAAAACTAAAAATGAAAAACTAAGCCAAAAAATCAAGGAAAAGGAACCTACAGCTTGAAGTTCTGTGCAGCCCTGCATGCAGTCCCTTCATGAAGACATGGAGATTTTACTATCCTGCTCAAATATCCGCTTTGCAAGCATTCACTTTGCAAGAGGAATTGGAAAAAAAATATATGTGGACTTGAATGTGTCTTCTTGGCTCAACACAAAAACCCAGGGAATTTATGCCAGCACACAGGGAGTTCCTGATGATTGACTGCATTTCCACATACTGCTGGAAACCATGCTCATTCAAGCATCACTCTAATGTTTTTATTTATTGTTTTTTGATAATTGTTTTTACCCCAGCCATTTGTTTATGAGTGCTCCTTTGGACATGAATTTTTGTAAGATCACCATGAACTTCTCATGGTCCAGTTATGCCAGCGTATTTCCATTTTAGCTTAAAGAAGACTTTTTCCTCTGTGAGGTTTGATATACATTATATTTAGCGTATTTACAGAATACAGCCTTCTTGTCTTTGGTTCAGGAAACCCAGTGGTTTTTAGCAGTCTCATGTTAGAGAGAGACTGTCTTTCTATATATTGTCCAGCAAGAAAACATTATTTTCAAGGCCATCCTAGAAGACCATATTAATTTTGTCTAAACTTATCTTATGGGAACATGGGTTCTGAATGGTCTTCCAGATAAGGATTTACCATTGATTTGCAGATTAATACTTCCTTTAAAACAATCTGTTTTGAAATACAGGAGGTTTTAATTGGTTTTCTTTCACAAACAATTTACATTAGTAGCTTGTAGTCATTCTCTTTTAAATAAATACTTACCTCTCTTTGTTTCTTCATATGCTTGAACCTGATGAGCCCACAGCATGCCACAGAAATTCTTTTTACCTTCCAGTGCATGATCTTGACCTCTGTATCTTTTTTCTTTGGGTAATCTGTCCTCAGAGTGAGCCAGTTTGTTAATGAACCTACTCTGCAATGATAAATGTTTCTCATTTAATCCTCTTTGAGAAATACGCTTCAGTTTAGAACATGTTGCTTGGAATACTACACCAGTATTTTAAACATAACTATCAATTAAACCAGTCTAAAGCCCAGGTTATCTTCTTCTGACCAAGAAACTGTGTTCAAGCAACCTGCAGACATGTCCATTTATTCAGTACCTCAATATTCTTACAATTCTTTCCTCTATTTTGGACTTTACTGAATATGTTTACAAGCTTATAAGAAATACCAGTATGTTTGAAATTAATAGATATTCTGCAAAATCTTGTTTTGGGAAATAGGTGGCTCACTAAGTCTTAACTGGAAATATTAATGTTTGTATTAATTATATCAGTATTTGAAATCAGAACATTTTCCTATGTTGTTATATTCCTTCACCATATTAAATTCCTAGGAGCATGTTTTGTTAAAAACTTACCACTACTCATTTGAAAATTCTCTTCATAAATATTTAAGGATAGTTGATTAAGCTATTGTTTCAGCACTGCAGGACAGTTGTTATTTTTTACTAAATTGTCTGTAAAAAGCACAAAATCAACCACCTAGAAACAGTCGAGGGAGATTTTCATTGCAGATTTTCTATCAATAGCTGGAACTATTTTAATAGTACTAATCTTACTACTTTACATTGACAGTAATAATAAGTTTACATCTGTAGATAGCTTTGGCTTTGTTTTACCTTGGAAAGGTTGAGAAAGCACAAGTTTTCTGCTAAATTAAAATGGCTTATCTTGGCAGATATAAATCCTAGATCCTGACAGGGAAAAGAAAGTGGGACAGGCTGACAGTTTTTATAGAGTCCGTGTGAGAGGACAGGATTTTGTTTAATCAGACCCCACCCCATTACTAACCTTGGGTTAGTGAGACTTTCTGGGAAAGGTTTCTAAGGTAGCATGGCACTTGTTTTCTGCCTTTGTTCACCTACTTTATTTCTGTGGGTCATGTGGGCAGTTTTAGTTGGAAATAAAGACATTATATTAAGGGGACTAGAGTTTGGGAAATGCTGGAAAGAAGATCCTAAATGCTGACCTCAGAAGAAGCTGAGTAATAAATAATACAGTTGGACTTCAGGATCCAATTGAAGACAGAAGACATGATTTCATTTTCAGACTTGCACCACAGATTATTTAGCACTGGCAGAACTGTATATTCATTGCAGTGCTAGACTTCGTGGTAGTTTTCTAATGAAAATATATTTGTTTTAGCTGTCTTTTGACAATATGTTTAAAATTGCTGTTCAAAATATTTGCCTTTCTTTATCTGCTGTATATTCTATTGGTGAACACATGTGACTGGGTATGTCCACCACTAATAGAATTTCTCTATCTGGAGTGGACCATGCCTTCTGTCAGTCTTTTTTCTCTACCATTAAATATAAAATGCGTTTTACAATTTTTTTTTTTAAATGAGAAAACTCTTCTTTCCAGAAAAAGCATTTCTCAAATAATTAAATTCCTTGGACCTTCAGGTATTGTTTGCTTGGTTGCACTGAAAGGAGGAACTGAATAAAATTTTCAGAGCCAAATCTAGAATCCATTACTATCTAGGGAACCTTACACAAGCTCTTGACACATGCCCAATTTCCTTACCAGTGAAGAAATAATTTCAAGAAGGATAGATGTCCTGAAAAAGGAGATATTCAAGCTTCCACAGGGAAGAAATAAATACTAAATTGATGTGTATTTCACTTCTTTTGGTTGTATCACATATCTTCTTTATTTCTTTAGGCAGTGAAACTATGTTAACTTACCCATTATTTAGTAATTTGGAAAATCTGTCAATTTTTTCCCTTACTGTCCAAGGGACTCCAATGAAGTCAAAGGTGGTTAAATCTCCATTAAGTACAATTTTTAAGCACTGTCAGTATTTGGCAACTACATAATTAAATGGTTTGAACTTATTGAGAACTTAGATTGACACACTTTTTCCCCCTTATTCCACAGAAGCAAGCCCTAGAATGTAATTTCTCATCTGTTCAACTTTACAAGCTAATGTATTTCTGAGATTTCACCAGCCTTGGTCCTACTAATTGCTCTGAGCAAGCACTGCTTGTTCCATGCTGTTCATGACACTCTTAATGCTATGCGAGATTAACACTTCACAGCCTTTGCAAGATTTGTTTTTGTACCTCTCCACTTTACTGAAGTGTGACACTGTTGAAGAGAAAGCCCTGACAAAGACTTTTTACAGCTGTTGTGCTCTTCTGTACTCAGGCCTTGTCAGAAACCTTCTTTTTTTTTCATCATTTTTTCCTCTCTTCCTGCCTT
Organism: Dicaeum eximium; assembly: GCA_013396995.1. NCBI lineage: Eukaryota > Metazoa > Chordata > Aves > Passeriformes > Dicaeidae > Dicaeum > Dicaeum eximium. Next base: position 102,086 of record VWZP01009758.1, read on the forward strand.
GATCTTTCTAGCTGTGTCCTGCATTTTAGAAATTATGTTTAAGAAAACCAAGTTGTGTATTTGGATGTATAGCCTTCCTTGCAATTGATATGTCCAGTCTGGAAAGGTATAAAGAATATGGAATAAATAAAAAATCTAACTTCCTTAAAAAATGAATTCAAGGAAATGGCTCTTAAAGTTGGATGCTTTCTAGCAAGTTATGCTTTATGCTTCTTACAGTGCACTGTGCGAGGTCCAGCCCAGCAAAGTTAGTGGAGCACTGTAGTAATGCTTGTCCTTCCCTAAAACCCTGCACAAACTTACATTGGCCATAAACTGCTTCTGCAGCACCATGGCAGAGCAACACACCTCAATCCACCTTTTGCCTGGTGGTATAAAAAGATAAGCAAAAGCCAGAGTATCAATGTGCAGCAACTGATGTTGGCTGAAGATTTCTCCAGGCTGTGGAAATTGCTTGCTGTTTTCTTGGCTGCAGACCAGCTGATGCTCCTTCCAGGCCTCTGTACTGAGGGTGAGCACTGATGCACTTTTTTTTAATCATTGTTTGTTATGCTATTCAGGCCAGTGGAATGATGTCAGAAGAAATTCCCCTGTAGGAACTTTTTCTCCCTGGCTTGTGTACCAGCTCGTGTCAGTGATACCCTTTTTTGCTACAAACCACTTTTCCTTGTATTCTTAATTGTTCAAAGACAATTTAAAAGCAAAACAAGCAAGTACATCAAGGACATCTTCTCAACACTATTTTGTGAATTGTTGAGAAAGCCCAAAGTCTTGTGAGACTCCAATGGCCAGGGATCAAATCTGCCTCTGACCAGGTTAGAGCCTCTGAGCAAGTGTGAGCAGGATTAGAAGGTGCAGTGCTTACAAAATATTGCAGCTGTGTCATGGTTAGCCTCACATGCCAACATGAGCCATGCCTCAGCTCCTGTAAGCCAATAACTTGCTTGTTCCTCCTCTGAAGTGGGACATTTGCCTCTCTGTTCTTTGACACAAAAGCCATCAATATTGGGTTGAGCCATCCTGCCATTGGATATTGGAATGTCAGTCTTCCCAGCAGCCCTCCAAGAAATGATCAGAAACCTGCCTGATATTTTACTGCAGCCACAACATTTTGGATTCTTGATACTTCCAATCACTTCTAAATACACTTCTAAATACTTTTAAATTGTTTGCAATTAAGAAATGCCTGTTGTTTTATGGGGACACAGGTAAATGTGCCTATCCAGGTTCCCATCGTCAATGGGAGTGCAGGGAAAAGCATGCCTTAGTGCCTCTTTTGGTAATGACAGTATCACTGGTGCTCACAGGAAACAGCTGTCTATGCAGGTCACTAACCCCCACCTCATCACTGTGCAAGGGATAATTCCGATATACAGAGCCCTGCAATCCTGTCCTGTTCCTGGTTTGTTTTTGTTTTGTGTGTGTGTGTGTGTGAATATCACTTCTGTAATAGTTTTTAATTTTTTTTTCTTTTCTTCTTTCTGACCTCAATTTGCATAGCAAAGGTTTAATATGGCTAAACTATTCAGCTTACAATCTTTCACCCTGAAACATATTTTACCTTTTATTTTTCTGGTTTCTGATCAGGCCCATGCTGCCAGGATGCTCTCTAAGGAGAATCCACCCTTTGCTCTTTGCATCGTTCCCCTGGGAAGTCCCTGTGGAACTTCGTGATCAACAAAGAGCAGTAATGTTTACTTCTCTTTATAGGGCAATACCTGAGCCACAACTGGCAGCAGCACAGCCTAATGCATTTTGGCCCACTCTGAGAAATACAGATTCTAAGCATTTTTGTCTCACTCCTTTTAGGACCTGCCATGCTGGAGGTCTGGACTCTCTCTCCAGCTGTGAAGGAAGTGAACATGCATAAACTTTCTTTCGTACAGGTCAGCAATGAGTGAGCCATCCTCAGTCCATCCATTCATTCAAGGTTAGTGCAAATTAGGAAGAAAGGACTGAAATTTTGATTTTAAAATATTTATTGCATAGTTTGTAAGCAAGTGAAAATAACTGTTTTCAGGGAAACATTAAGATTGTGTCTCACTGTTTTAACATCAATCTACTACATGTTTGTGATCCTTTAGGAGCTTGGATGATGACATTTGAAGATTCATGGAAGAAAAGAACTCTATAGGAATCCTTTGTAAACTGGTTAGAAGTGATGGGGAAAAGATCCGACATAAACGTTTGTTTTAGATCCTACATAAAAGTTTGTTTTAGATTAATTTCCCAGTATTTATGTTTGTAAAACACTGCATTTTGTGACTCTGGAAAGACCAGAAGAGTGTGTTATCTTAATTTCCTGAATATTTCATGTTACACATAGATTATGCTTCTTCTCAAGTGCAATAATTTCTTGTTACAGAGATAGATTAGAAATAATGTGGAAAATAAAGGTATATAAGCCCACATTTAAAACACTTTTACTGGTAGCAGGTCCTTCATTTGAAAGATCTATAAGATCATATTTTATTTTTGTATATACTTGCTGCTAGTCTAAAAGTTGAGGGACTTTCAGCTTTATTATACATAATGCTTTATAGGGTACTAGTCAAAAATATATGTAAGCTCTCTTTTCATATTTTCTACTGACACTACTTATTCTCTATTGAAAATCAGTCTGACACATGTAACTTCTAATAATTATGTTATGTTGCAGCTGTGAAGTGAGTATCACATCCTTTTAACAAAACTGGCCCAGTTTCACGTTGTTGTCTATGTGGTAAGTAGCAGGCCAAAAAGTGGCACACCACAGATGTCTGAAAGAGGTTGTTCTAGACAGAAAATCTGTAACTGCTAAATGCATAATCACTGCTGTAGAGTTAACTATTGCTCTTTGTAGGCTTGTGAGACTCACTGATAATTCAATCTTGCAAAATCTTGGCTTTGATTTTTGTGAAAATTTAGCGGATATATTTTGCCAGATTCCATCTTACTTTTGGTGATCTGCTGTGGGTAAAAGAATCTCCTACAGCTCTGTATGCTTCTCACTAAACAGCCACACTTCCAATTGGTGAATGATGGATTTTGTGGCAGAAATTTGTACAGAAAATGGGAATGAGTGTTTTGCAACATTTAACATCCAGGCCCAACTTACACTGCATTGTGAAGAAGCATTGCAGAACTGGAGGTCGGGGGGAGAAACTGCTGTAGAATATTGGGAGCATTGGAAAAAATTGCAAAGTACAATTTTGCCACACCAAGAAATTTTATGTATTAGTAAAAGCTAGAATAGGGCAATGGCAGCATAGTACCTGTGTTTTAACCAAGAGGGAGAAGGTGGTATGTGGAAGGAACAGAGACTGTTCTTTCTAATGCAGAAGATTTTATTCAGTACTGTATAAAGCCTTAAAAAGCTTTTTGTGGAAAAGCAGAGCCAAGGGCATGAAAGCAAGTGAAAATAATAAAATACAGTGCAGTTTTACCAGAGGTAGATTGTGTGAGACTAATTTAATACTTATTTTTATTTAAGATAACTGAATTCTTTGACAGGGTTAATAAAGTGGACCTAATCTACCTTCACACAAAGTTTTTCCTATAGTGTCCTACAGTAAATCAGCACATAAGATGGAGATGATGGCTATTAAGATGGGAATGATGAGGGGGAAGAAACTAAAAAGGAAACTGCAACAGCATATATTTAGGGGTGAATTGTCTCCCTGGTGGCTTGGCATCTTCTTTAAAATATTCTGAATATTCTGCTTTGCTTTACTTTAGGTTACTTTAGACTAAATAGATTTAAAATACGAGTAGGTGAAGTAGATAGATGATGCACCCTGACTGTCTCATTACTGGCAGCAAAATAAAGGTATGTAGCATGTATAAAAGGGAGAGGACTGGGAGTGCAGGAGCTGGAGGGAGGGAATAAGAAACCTTGTTTGCATGATGGCCCTCCTCTCCAAATAACATGATCTTGTGCAGAGGATGTCTAATGACCACAGGTCTGTCCAGAAGGTATTCCAGAGAAGGGCAACAAGGTTTTGTGTAAGGGGCAAGGGCACAACTCTTATGAGGATCATCTGAGGGAGCTGGGGGTGTTTAGCCTGGAAAAAAGGAGGCTCAGGGGAGACCTTAGCACTCTCTACAACTCCCTGAAAAAAGCTGTAGCCAGGTGGGGGTCAGTCTCTTCTCCCTGGCAACCAGTGACAGGATGAATGGGAATGGCCTCAAGTTGCACTGGAAAAGGTTTAGATTGGATATAAAGAAAATTTTCCCACTGGAAGGGTTGTAAAGCATTGGTGTAGACAGCCCAGCAAAGTGATGGCTGTCATCTGGAAGTGTTCAAAAAATATGTACGTATGGCACTTGAGGAGGACCTGGTGTAAAGGTGAATATGTTGGTTGGATGTGGTTGACACTTGGACTTGATGATCCAGAAGGTCTTTTCCAACCTTAATGATTCTATGATTCCATCATTCCCATTCTTTTGTTTACTCACGTGCTTTAAATTGTGGAGCACCTCAAAACACATTTGTGTTCCTCTCCTAAACCCAGAAAGTGAAGTCAAGTTAAAAGGGTTTCTGCCTGCTTACTCTTGTATGAACTGCATTCACACACAAAAAAAAAAAAAAAAAAAAAAAAAAAAANAAAAAAAAAAAAAAAAAAAAAAAAAAAAAAAAAACAACCAACCAACCAAACAAAAAAACCCACAAACCACAAAAAAAACCAAAAAACAACAAAAAAAGCCAAAACAAAAAAAAACCCAACCCCAAACCAAACAAAACAAAACAAAAAATCAACAACAAGAAAAAAACCCCACCAAAACCCAAGTTTAAACCCACTCATATGTGAGAGCAATGTTCCTCCATATATGAAAAGCAATATTTTACAGAAGTTTCTCACACTCAGAGTTACAAGAGTAGTGGCCATGTCTGCATTCCTGGCCCCACTGCTGGGGTGGAGCTGGCACTAGGTTGCATCTCCCTTGAGCAGGGCTTTTACCAGGCTCTCTGCTCTAGCTCTCATGCAGAAATCCTCAATAAGTGTTCAACTTAGAAAGCAAAAATCCAGCTGCGAATTTCAGGGTGAAAAGTGCAGGCATGTGGTAACTAAGTGCTACTATTACTTAGGAAAATATCATTTGAGAAGTATAGGATGACCTTGTAGACAAGGAATAGAAAAATAATCAAATGATCAGAGCATAAAATGGAAACTCATGTACTTGAGCACTAATAACAAGGTTTTTCAATAAAGTCCTCATCAATTGCAGTGATGATGAGCTATAAGCATGCAGGTCATGGGATGACTGAGAGTTGTTGTGTTCATTCTGTTGTGAAAAAAAATTTATGCAGGAGGTAAGGTGGTTAAAGGGCTATAAACAGACACAGCTACATATGACTACCAGTCTGCAAAATAAATTCTCTTTTTACTATTGTTTATGGTTCTGATCTTTTATATGCAAAGGATTTAAACAGAAACTCAAAGGTCTAAACTCAGGAGAGATTTTAGTCAGCAGAGGATGAAAAATGAAAACCTGGTGTTATAACTAACCTACAAAACTAGAAACTAGAGGTGGAAAATGCACACATTCTGTATTTTTGAGGGGTCCAATGGTTTCAATGAAAAGATAGCCCAAGCATAATGTAAACAATTATGTATTTACCATAACTCTGTTTTTGGGATGTATTTATAGAGGTTTTTTTTGGTTCTCTGTGACAGCAGAAAAGGAAAAAAGGTAATTCTCTCCTTATAATTTTCTCTTTTTCTATGTCTCTCCTCCCTACCTAGCTGCCACTTGCCAATACAAAGATTTTTTTTTTTTTTCCAGAAGTATAGGTTTTTGCTTTTCAACACCACAAATTGATCTTGGTCAGGGACAGTGTATTGGTATTCTGAAGAGTGCTAGGAATCTCTCAGGGCTCAAACAACATTTCAAGACAAGAAGGAATCTTTTCTCATTAGAAGTGCCTTGGACTTCTGGGGTTTCTCAGCTTTCTTTGAAACACAATGCTTCACCTACTTTCTGCCTTACATGGGAATTCTGTCTGGTGGTTTCTTGGTTATTCTGTAGACCCAGGAAAATGCTGTTTTCTCATTTCCTTCACCATACACTCTGACCATTCTTGGTGTTGATCTCTTATAGGTTTCTTTGCTTGTTTTTTGCTTATGACCTGAATGACATGTTGAGGAAAGCCCTTGCATATGGGGAGCAAACAAAATGTATACACTTTGGGCATTTCAGGAAGGTGGCTACAGATCCCTGGGCTCAATGCCTATGTGATTCCAGCTGCCCAAAGCATTTCATAAGGCACATCCAGCACTGTATTTCCATGACCTGCACCTGATTGCATCCTAGAAAAGTGGAGTAAATGCAAAACTTGACAAAGTTGCTTGAAAAACTTTCCTACATGAAACATAGCCTGAATTTAAATCAGATTCATGTTCTTGTGATCCAAATACAAATTCCTCATGATTGTTATTACTTAGTAGTATCCATGGTGATTTTTGTTTATTTGTTACCCCTGATGTTGAGATTTCTTTAGTGTGGAAAACAACTGCACAGCATTCAAATCAGTCCCTATTCATGAATGCATCCCATTGATGAGTACAGCTTGACATTTACAGGGTCTAGATGTCCACCTTCCCTCATGATGCTCTCAGCACTGACATCAAAGTATTCTCTCCTTTCCTTTGACCTCGTTGGCAGATGTCTGTATCTGTGTCTTATGATCACCTAGACTCTGCTATTCCCTGTCAGTGTCAGTCTCTTGGTTTCATAAAATGTTTCATTCACTGAAGCTTGCCTGATGTCAGTATGCCAGAGAAATTTGTCAGAAGCATGTATAATGCATTCAAAGCCTGAGCTCAGAAAGGTTTAAGCCTGGGAAATTTATGGAGGAAAACATATGACACTCTACTGCCCAGAGACTGAAACTTCTGAGACCTTGGTTTATTAAAGTGTCTTCTGCCCCTTTACATTATTAATGCCCAGTTTTTCACATGCAGGGCCTGTGAAGTGCAAATGCAACAGAAGTGTCCTTGCAAATTGTTCTTTCCTGTCCCCTTGTTCCTGTCTTGGTGCCTGGTTTGGGAACAGAAATAGTTGTCTCCAAAAGGTGAGGCAGCCATTCCCTGCATACCTGTTGCATGATAGAAGCACATTTAGTGGAATAGCTACATAAACAGCCTGGTCAAGTACAAGATGCAGTAGTCCAAACCACAGCATCATAACTCTTTGATATAATGCTTCATTTGGATTCATGAATGCTTCATGAATGTGGCATCTGAAAAAAACTAAGAATCACAACTCCTTCAATGAAAGATGTAGTTGCACATTTCATCATAAGTGCACATCTGTATTTAGAGCCTTATGTTCCATCATGTTGTGTTTTGGATTCACTTTCATAGTACTAAAAATGAAATATATCACTAGGACCACCTCCAAGCTGAGCTTAAAACTGATACAGTTTTGACTTGCTAGTAGAGGTTGAGCTCTCACTCTAGTGTTGAAAGAACTAATAAGAGATGTTTCATAACTATGAAAAAAATAGCATAATCAAATATGACAGATGAGTGTTTACATAAAGTCAGTTTCTGAAGGAAAAATTTTATTATACTAGGGTTTATTTCTTTGACACAAATTATTGTTTTTTCAATAATTCTAAATTCATCAAAGCACCAAAGACAGGAAATTTATAAATACACATTTATTTACCCAACAATTATCTGGATTTTTTATACTGGAAAGTGTACTTGGAGATTTGTTTATTTCTGAAAATAGACTCTAGTTTTCTCACAGCATCAGAAATTATACTGGAATATTTTTATTCACCTTTCTGTACCTCTGTCTAGAGAAGAATTGAAAAGGCTCATAAAACAACGGAACATGCCAAATTACCTTTTTTTTTAAATGTGCAGTTCTCATTCAATCAGAAATTGAATGGGCTCTATTAGTCAGTAGTATTCATTCCATCCCTTTTCATACCATCATGTACACGATGTGGTTTTGAAACATTTCTGATATCATGTGAAGTAGAATTAGTTATTCCTAGTTAGAAGCACCTCCCAGGAAGTTGCACCCTCCTAAACCCATTAAATTTTAGTCAAGGGTAAAGTATTGTGCCAAAAATTTGCATACTGATCCCAGGACCATGTCATAGATGCCACATTGTGATCTCTGAAAATTTTGATAGTAATGGGACATGACACATTCTAAACACCAGTGCAATAACATATTTTGCCATTTTCACTGTCTTTTCGGACACTATCAAGGAATACAGTTCAAAAGCTTTTCCTTTAGGTTCGTGACATTATTTCTTCTATAACTTAGTACATAGTCTACATTTTTAAGGTTACTCTGTGCCACAAGTAAAAATAATTAACCTATAATAAAATGGCTACTCCTTATTTTTCTTAATAATCCACTTCATAATGGGTAAAGAAAATTACTGACATGGAGTCTAGAAGTATGATGTCAGGTGAAGAAAGCATTTTATTAATATCTTCTTTATTATACTGATTTCTCCTGAATGACAGAAAAAAAATGTACAAGAAATGATGCCTGGTGATTAGTTATGCAGCACAAAAGGAAGAATTTAATTTTGACTAGCAACCATGCCACTAGAAAACAAGCAAAACATTAATGAAGAATGACTTTTTCAAACATGCCACACTGGGAAAAAGTGTGATTTTGACTCTGCTTGCAAATACAAAGAGTTATGGAAAAAAATGTAGCTTTCAGTATGACCCACTCTAATGTTTCTGATTTATAACATTATTGTTGTAGCCTTAAACTCATTCTGCTATATATTAAACTGATTTATGCCCATTTACAAAAGCCTGCTATGTTCACAGAAACTAATCACAAAAAGCAACTATAAGCCCATTCCAATACGGGTTTCCTAGATCTGTTAATTTGCTGAGTACGTTTGGAAGGTTTCCTAATTACTACTTAGTGTTTAGTCATTAAAAACTCCTACTACATATGTAGAGTGTATGATTAGACAAAGATACAAAGTGAATGTGTATACATATATTTTTTTCAACTTACCTTTCTGTATGACAGTGGATGTCTGCCAACCTTTTCTTTAGCTTTACAACAATTTTAGCTTCCTTTGGTTTCTTTCTTTGTACTAGACATGCACTTGTAATAATATCTATAATTGTTCTTTTCAGGTTGTTTTATTGAGATCACCGAATATTATTCATTAGTATTATTTAGCTACATTTGCCAGCTTGCAGAGATCCAGAGCTGTATTTTTAAATCACTTGTGTTAGCATACATATCCATGAGCCAAAGACTCACTTGGCCAACTGGGAAATGCCAGAGAAGCAAAAATAAAACAGAACTAAAAGCAAAACTAAAACTAACAAAATTAATCTGCAATAAAATTAATCTCAGACTCAGACATAGACAAATCTTGGTCAATATGTGCTATCTTATTTCATATTAAAAGCTAGGGTGGATTTTTTTGTTACTGTAATGTTTTGGAAGGTCTCATAATGATGCATAAATTTTGGCTTTAATATTTTTCAGATCCTGTACTGCACCAGTGTATAACTCTGAACTCCATATAGAGTGTTAGCAAGCTCTCTTCACTGTTTGGTCAGACAAAACAATTCTTCCAGGCCTGAGAACCATCACAGTCTCAGGCCCCAAAAAGTATAAACAAAAGTGAATCGGGATGGGGAGCAAACTGGGGGTATATGGCTTCATTACCTGAAGCTGTAATTGGACAATTGACCTCTAATGGGCAATTAGACCAAACTTTAATCTGTCTGAAAAACTCAGGAACACTGTCAATATTTTGGGTGTAGCCTCTGTGAGGCTTTTGCACTGCCCAAGGTGTATCTATTGAAGGTCTATAATAAATACCCACTTCATTCCTTTAGCTCTGTCTAGGTTCTGTTCTACGTAGCCCGTCCAAGGCATCAATACCTGCTAGAAAAGGAATGTAGAATCTAGACCCAACAATTAATTGAGAAGGTAAAGACGTGGAAAATTCCTGTTACATTATGGCTAAGTTTTCAATAGATTTCAGCCTATAACTTTATCAGGTTTATCCCCCTGATATTGATTCAGCAGGGGAAGAAGTCCAATATAGAAGAAAGGGAAGGTTACAGAGGAAGGTTATTTGTTTGGGTTTATTTAAACTCAAATCTGTAGTGTTATATGGCTCTCCTCTCCCTACTTAGAAAATAGTTCTGCAATCAGGATTGGGTGTTAAAATATAGTGGTGTTTTTACAACCTGTGTATGGGTACACATCAATCCCAGCATAAACTGGAGCACTACAAGTCTGAAAATTTCACTAAGGATCAAAGACACCTCCTGGATATCAAAGCAGTTGCATTACCATGAACAGCTGCCTTCTCTTACACAGCTCCATCTAAGTGGATGCCAGTGCATCACTGTTTAACCCAATGTAGCTCTACTGCTTTCCCACCTTTCTGGATACTACCCTTTCCATGAAGGTCAGGAAAGAGACTTTTATGAGTATCTGCATGACAGTACTCCAGCACATTAATGAAGCAGAGATTCACTGATTTAAATTTTAGTATAATGGGTGAATGCTGTTATGCTAATCTACACAAGTTGTGCTTCTAGACGTAGATTTTGAATAAATATTCCTGCAAGCATAAGAAAGAGATTGCATTTTTTTCCTCAGACATATACACACACTTGCCTTTTGATTCACCAAGAGTACCATGAGTGCTACAGAATACAGGATTTCACCTTTAAAAATTTAACAAATGTAAGCACATGTATGCACAGATACAATCAAGTTTATTTTAATTCAGCTTTGAAATGTCCACAGCTTTGTAAGTACTGTAATGGTTACAGTTCAAGAGAGGGAAAAGCAGTAAAAATCCTACTTCATGAACTTCCTTGTAAGTCTAATCCAGAGATTTACAAGTGTGCTTCTTAGTAGAAAGTAAAGCTTATGGCTTGATCTTTTTGTGAAAACATAGGAAAGTGGCTCTTGTGAGAGTTGTGGCAGTGATTCTGAGATGAAGAAAATTCGATCAAATTTTTCTTGTTTTTTAACATATGTTGCTTTTATACACTAAAATATAAAGACCATTTAAGCATATTAAACATTAAGAAACTCTTCAGCTTTTGACAAAAAAGAAAAAGGAAAGGAAAGAGAAAAATTTTTTTAAAAAAGAAAAAGACAATAAAGAATCATCATTGCTTTTGGAAAAAAATATGTGTAACAGACATTTTATGTGGATTATTTGTATCATTAAGGAAAACTTGTACGCATTTTCAATGGGCACCCATAAAGCAAGAATGAAACTTGATGGTGAAAGAGCATTTGCTTAGCAGTAATGCAGGTGTACATTCACGGAGAAATAGTTAGTGTACATGATGATATAGACAGAAGTATTTGAAGCCCATCTAAATGCCATACAAAATATTTGAGAACACATTTTTTATGATAGCTGAAAAAAACCTTTACTCTGCTTTCAGATTTGTAATGCACTTTGGTTCCCTTTTTTCCTTTACAATAAGTTCAATTACTCCCCAGAAAGAATTGATACGGGTGCCGGGTGCTTCCCTACATTTTTTAGCCAACATTCAGTATTCAAGACATGACATGAATAGACCACCTCTCCAGTGTTATGAATGCTAATTTAACCTCCATCCTCAATCCACCATGATCCAGAAGCAAGGGCTGCCAATTATCTTAGACTGTACCAAACTATGCATGATTGTCTTACAGAGATTACCTTTTCAGTGATTTGATTTTTGTTTCACATACCACAGTTTTTACTGATTCAGCTGCTTTGACATCTTGGTTTCTTAACTAGAGAGGAACAGATCTGATGGATGGGCCACCTGATGGATGAACAATTAGCTGTGTGTTGGCACTCAAAGTGCTGCAGTCAATGGCTCGATGTCCAGCTGCAGACCAGTGCTCAGCAAAAAGAAGAGAAGGCTCCAGGAAGATCTTAAAGCACCTTCCAGTACCTAAACAGGGCTTAAAAGGAAGATGGAGGGGGATTTTTGTGGGGGCACTCAGTAGTGGGACAAGGCATGATGGCATTGAATGGAAAGAGAGTAGGTTTAGATTACACATAAGGGGGGAATTCTTCACTGCAAAGGTGGCATGGCACTGGAACAGGCTGCCCAGAAAAGGTGTGGGTGCCCCATCCCTGGAAGTGTTCAAGGCCAGG
>VWZP01009758.1:114890-131776 GCA_013396995.1 Dicaeum eximium
TTTGATTCACCAAGAGTACCATGAGTGCTACAGAATACAGGATTTCACCTTTAAAAATTTAACAAATGTAAGCACATGTATGCACAGATACAATCAAGTTTATTTTAATTCAGCTTTGAAATGTCCACAGCTTTGTAAGTACTGTAATGGTTACAGTTCAAGAGAGGGAAAAGCAGTAAAAATCCTACTTCATGAACTTCCTTGTAAGTCTAATCCAGAGATTTACAAGTGTGCTTCTTAGTAGAAAGTAAAGCTTATGGCTTGATCTTTTTGTGAAAACATAGGAAAGTGGCTCTTGTGAGAGTTGTGGCAGTGATTCTGAGATGAAGAAAATTCGATCAAATTTTTCTTGTTTTTTAACATATGTTGCTTTTATACACTAAAATATAAAGACCATTTAAGCATATTAAACATTAAGAAACTCTTCAGCTTTTGACAAAAAAGAAAAAGGAAAGGAAAGAGAAAAATTTTTTTAAAAAAGAAAAAGACAATAAAGAATCATCATTGCTTTTGGAAAAAAATATGTGTAACAGACATTTTATGTGGATTATTTGTATCATTAAGGAAAACTTGTACGCATTTTCAATGGGCACCCATAAAGCAAGAATGAAACTTGATGGTGAAAGAGCATTTGCTTAGCAGTAATGCAGGTGTACATTCACGGAGAAATAGTTAGTGTACATGATGATATAGACAGAAGTATTTGAAGCCCATCTAAATGCCATACAAAATATTTGAGAACACATTTTTTATGATAGCTGAAAAAAACCTTTACTCTGCTTTCAGATTTGTAATGCACTTTGGTTCCCTTTTTTCCTTTACAATAAGTTCAATTACTCCCCAGAAAGAATTGATACGGGTGCCGGGTGCTTCCCTACATTTTTTAGCCAACATTCAGTATTCAAGACATGACATGAATAGACCACCTCTCCAGTGTTATGAATGCTAATTTAACCTCCATCCTCAATCCACCATGATCCAGAAGCAAGGGCTGCCAATTATCTTAGACTGTACCAAACTATGCATGATTGTCTTACAGAGATTACCTTTTCAGTGATTTGATTTTTGTTTCACATACCACAGTTTTTACTGATTCAGCTGCTTTGACATCTTGGTTTCTTAACTAGAGAGGAACAGATCTGATGGATGGGCCACCTGATGGATGAACAATTAGCTGTGTGTTGGCACTCAAAGTGCTGCAGTCAATGGCTCGATGTCCAGCTGCAGACCAGTGCTCAGCAAAAAGAAGAGAAGGCTCCAGGAAGATCTTAAAGCACCTTCCAGTACCTAAACAGGGCTTAAAAGGAAGATGGAGGGGGATTTTTGTGGGGGCACTCAGTAGTGGGACAAGGCATGATGGCATTGAATGGAAAGAGAGTAGGTTTAGATTACACATAAGGGGGGAATTCTTCACTGCAAAGGTGGCATGGCACTGGAACAGGCTGCCCAGAAAAGGTGTGGGTGCCCCATCCCTGGAAGTGTTCAAGGCCAGGTTGAATGGAACCTTGGGAAACCTGGTCCCTGCACACGGCAAGGGGGTTGGAACTAGGTAATCTTTAAGGTCTGTTCCAACCCAAACCATTCTGTGAGCCTATGATTCTCTGAAAAGAGAAAAAACCCTATACAGATGGAGCAAAATACCAGTACTTGATTGAAACAAACAGTTCAGTTATAGTGCAGAATTTTTGAAGAAAGCAGAGAGCTAGACTATGTTCTTGTAAATCCCAGTGAGAGATGGGCATGTGGAAGGGATAAAACATTCTGATTTTAAATAGTCTTAATCAGTTTTGTATTTCAGTTTTCTATACTTGAAGTAAGGCAATCTCACTTCTTTGACATGTTTTACTTATGATCTAGCTAGTACAGCAGTAAACCTACACCTAAAGTAAACCTTTACTATTCTAAATCATTTGAGAGTGATATACTTATGTAGATGACAAACTTTTTTCAAAAGGTTTTACAGTAGACTCAAGCCAATGCTGTGAATTTCCAGCTGTTGCCTGGGGTTGTATGAATTGTAAATTTTTAAGGATGAAAAATATTTTAACATTTATTTTCTGTGTAGACAATGGTCCTTAGTGAAGGAATTCACTCTTTCTTGTTAAACTGATTATACTCACTCGCCCAAAACGTATCTATACACTTCATAAATGTATGGATTAATTCTGCACATCTTGGTTTTTGAAGTAAAGAATGTAAGAGTTTACCTTGAAAAATTTAATATGCTTGTACTGAACTGTCCTCAGGCAAATATCTGCCACCCTGTTAAATGCTATCCACTACAGCACTTAGAAAAGTGTCATCAAACAAATATTTCAAATATTGAAGTGGTGTATCTTGCTCTTTCAACTGTGCGTGGGACAGTACGTTCTTCTAGGATACCAGATGAAAATGTTATAATTCAAGGCACATTTTACAGGAATTTCTTGCAATAGTTCAATTTTCAAAAAGCGAGCAGAGCCTGTCTGTAATTATAGGTCTTCATTTGTGCAACTTTAGTGGAACCCACAGAAACAACAGCAATGGATCTTGCTATATATACCATGACAGCACAAACAAGCAAGATCAAAGCTACATCAAGTTAGTTGAAATAACAAGACTTAATTGCAAAAGTCAGCTGTGAATCACCTTTTAATTTGTAGTTCTCCTTTTTTATCAAAGATTTTCAAAACAAATACCTGAATCTATATCTTGGCCACTCACAACCAAACCTTTTCACTAGGCTTAGATATAATCCTCTTTTTACAGAGGTACAAGACATTATCCTCTGACAGACATGACTGTACCTTAGTTTACATATTATTCAACACACACTGAACCAGAGTAAATAATATGATCATAGCTAAGACAACTTCTTAATTTACTTAAATTCATGCAAGCAAATAACTAATGAAGTGTTCTGTCTTACTGAAAAGATTTTTTAAATTTTATTTTTAAGGAGTACCATTGCTCAATGCATCTTTATCTTTTTCTTTTAACAATTTCTTCTCCATTAAAGACTGTTAAGCCGCAGAAACTGGATCAGTAGTGCAACAAACTCAGTAACAGTAAATGAAGCTCCGTAAGCTTACATCAGACTAATTAGTCTGAGGGATAAAATACAGGGTAAAACTTTTCAGGTTGCTTTGTGAAAGGCAGTTTGCTTAATTAAGCCAACCACTAATTGTTAAATATTTTTCAGGCATTAACAGAGCTGTGCTGACAGTAATTAAATTTTGATTTTAGTGGTATTTGCAGGGATTAAGTCACAATCTGCTGAGGCGCTAAGGTTAGTTAATATTCACTTCACTGCCACAGCTGTCCTCCATTATATTACAAAGGACAGGAAAAGAGACAGCAGAATAGGGTGAAGTAATGAGAAAGCTATTCATTCATTTGAACTGGCTCCACACTGTACAGCCCTGCACAAATGGATCTGATCTGCATGACACACAACTAGGCATTAAATCCTATTTAATTTGATACAATAAAGGACAGCCTAAGCTCTAAAAGTATTTTTATTTTTATAGCTAAGCACTATGCACTGTATCAAAAAATATAATCATGTGATTATCATATGTTTCAATTCAAGGAGTATTTCTTCAATTATTTGCTCTACAGGAGTCGTCCAGAAGTGTAAACCAGTTCCTGCTAAACCCTTATTTCTTCTAGGTGCATGTGAATCAATCCTTCAAATTTCTGGAATGTGAATTTTTGTTCCTGGTAGAATATTTACTGGAAAGATCAATGTTTGCTTGCTTTTTCATGTGGTTTACTTGAGGGTGCCACGCATTTGTAGCAGATAAACAGGGCTTGAGCCTTGTCATAGCTACAATAGGGAGAAGTTGTTCTTAGTGATTTTTCTACACCAACACTGTTTCAAGCCACCGTGATGTCTTTTTATAAAGGTAATGTTGTCCCGAGTTTGAATTCAAATTACTTCATGTTTCAAAAAATGCCAAAGTCGGCAATTATGGAAACCCATACAAAATTGTTCCTGTCCATCTCATGGAGTGCCTTGTTTGCTCCTCACTGTATTTGATCCTTCCTCCTCAGCCAGCCCCAGGACCCTCAGTCATGACTGGTGCTCTAATTTCATTTTCCAGCACTGTCTTCTTACAAGTTGCACCTTGCCTGCTTACTTCTTGGCTTTTACTCATCAACCTGTTTTGGACCAAGTACCTGGTTAGACCCTTAAAACTGAAATATGAAGAAGTATGTTTCTCTTTGCCACAATGTCTGCCATAAACTTTGTTATTTCAGTTCAAGGTGTCCAAGGTTTACAAGCCTTTTTTTATCTTAGAGAGAGCATTATCCCAGAAAAATGTAAACTGAGTCATCCCCAAAAATTCCTACGAGCTCTTTCAGTAATCTTCTTCCAAATGTAGCTTCTGAATCATATCACACTGAGAAATGGGTTTTCTTAGCTATTTCCTGTAGTCCTAATGAGACCTATTTTCTCCATCAGCTAAGCTGGTTTATGCCTGAATTCAGGAGAAAGTACTGTGTTTATATCATATGAACACACTGCATCAGGACTGGATGTCATCAGCAATCCTTTTTGTGTGCATTATCACACATCTCAGGTTGTGTTTCAGCTAAGTAGCTGAGAAATTACTGGTGTGAACAAATTTATGGATGCAGATAATTTTTGCAGAATGAAGACATGAGAATGAGTAGTGGAAGTCACAAAATCAGTAACATTGCCATGCTTTCAAGACAAATAGAAAGCTAAAAAGTGCCTTGTTCAAACAAATATTTCTGCTAATTCTAGTAAGAAGCACAGGAACATTTCCAAAATATCTTGAGACAGGAATGGATTTATGTTTAATTGTGTTATATTTCAAAGTTTTCTCAAGTACAAAGGTCTGCCTTTAAAGAGGATCTTATCAGTAGCTATCTAACAAGTCATATTGAAGAAAAACGAATATTAGAGAATATAATTCATACCAGAACTATATAACATAGGTAAATGAACAATAAAAATGATGAATTGGGCAATAGAAAAGATTACAGAAATAATGCTTTCACATATTGGGCATTCATTAAATTGACTTTCCAGGGTAATTACTTTAACATTTCTACCTCTGATTCAGCACAGGTTTCTGGATCATTAAAACAGATAGTAAATATTACAGGGATTCAGAATCTACTCTTGTAGACCTCTTCCTGGAAACTGAAGAACTGTGTCAAAGCCTTTGCTGAAGGCTGAGTCTCTTCTGTAAGTCCAAATTTTCTGGACTGAAAACTGAATTCACCAATAACATTTTTCTTTTTCAAACCCTGGTCTTTCTATGAAAACTAATAAATCCACTCTTTTGTGTAGAGTGAAATGATTTTAAATAGTATACTAAAATTAGTAATTAATTAACATAGCATGATTCATACATATACTGTTATATACATACTTATACTTGTACTTGTGCATACCATTATGAGACCTAAAGGAAGACTACATTAAAACAGACCATTCTAAAGACATCAAAGATTTTTAGCAATGTTGCTGTGGGTAGAGTTGGCATTTGATATTAAATATATTGGTTAATAATTTTTGTTAAGAATTTTCTCTGGAGAATGTTGAAGTTCTAGCAGTTCCCTTATTGTTCTGGTTCCATCTTCTTTAATGCTTCTGCCATCTTTAATTGGCTAGGACAACTTAAACTGAGAGAGTCATGTGCTTCAAGGACTTTGGAGATTTACAGATGCAAAGTGGGTTTGTGGAAGCATTCTTTCAATTTTTAGTGTCTGGCAGTCTGAAACAGGAGAATTCATGCAGATTTAAAATTGTATTTTTTATTTATTTCTCACTTAGGTTGATATATAAATATATATAAAAACTATACTCCTCCTGAGCTAAGGTAACTTTTCCTTTGACCAAATCCAAGGAATAATACATACCATACCAAGGCAAGCTTCATGGGGAGTTCTCAGTTGGATTTACATGTCTAGCAAGCAGAATGTTCAGGAAAAAATTCACTAAGGGCCTGAAATTTAGAATTATTCTCTATAAACCACTAAAGCAATGCACATTGCACTTTCCTTGTCAATAAGGCTTTTTTAAACTTCTTAAACTAAGGATATTGACACTGGTCTGGCAGTCTAATTTTTCCCCCAAAAAAAGCTATATTTTAACACAGTACTTCTTATTATGGGGTGCCATAGATTTGTAAAGTGATAATACAGGCCAAGATACCAGAGCCCAAAAATGCCAAATCAGATTGCAACAGCTCTGCTGTAGAGAATAGAACGGATGTCTGACTGTTCAAACTACTAATCTGATCTTTAATATTCTGATCTGATCAACAGGGAGACACTGGGAGAAAAATTGCTGCTTCTTGCTAAGGCTCTGATCCATGAATGTGTTAAACCCACGCACGTTTTGAAATAAGAGAGACCTGATGAAGTCCAAAGGATAGTGGAAGGCCTAAAGCTGAGCAGATACTTAGCTTTTTCCAGCTCAAGACTTCAAGACCATGTTTTACCTCCAAGGAGCACATTTATATGGAGGAAGTGGATAATAGAACTAAAGTTTTCAGTACTGTGAAATGTATCATTCTCTTCTCACAACTGTGTTACACTCTTGCCTAATTCTTCACCCAATCCCTTAGATTACTAGATTAGTCTAATCTAAGTATATTCCTACTCAGCTCCCTGACCATAAATGAGAAGTTGAGGATATTAATATATGTCTGCAGGGTCAAGTAACCCCTTTTTCATCACTTTAATTAGCAAATTTTTCTCTTCTTGATTTACTTTTAGAATTGCTTTCTTTTTTCTCATGCTAATTTCATTAAATCATATATATATCCTATCAAGACTAAAAATTTCCAGTATAGCACAACACTTCAACATTTTTATCTGTAGCCTAATCTTTTCCTCTTTTCTTTTGCAAGCTATTTAATTCTGAGTCTCTAGATGGGTACTCTATATTTTCCTGCATCTGAAAGGAGGTTTACAGATTAACTTGTGAGAGTAATGTGGGATAAAGTAGTGGTTTACTACAACTTTATATAAAGCATTCAAGGTAGGATATTTTAAGAAGTTATAATTCCTCAGTAAAAACTATCTGTGAAAACTAAGGCAGAACACATAAATACAGTAAGTGAACAAATGCAAGAATGTTTTCCACAACAAAGACAAGGAAACACAGTGTGCTGATACCACTTTGTATGTGAGAGGCCATTTAATGTTACCTGAAAAATAGAACATAAGATGCCTCCCTGCCATTCTGTGTTGTTCAATTGTGTTTCCAGGGATATTTCTATCACTGAGTGCCAGGTTCAGCGCTTGCCTAGTCCATTTTTACCACCTAAAAACCTTCTTGGTCATCACATACCCTACAAAAAAAACCCCCACAGCTACGTACTGTGTTGAAAATGATGCGACAAGAAGATGTGGAGGACATGGAAAGGGGAATAAATGCTTTCATTTTTAACAGTTTAGGGGAAATGCTGATAAGATTACAGGTTTAGTGTAGGTTAAAAAAAAGGAAAAAATATAGCTTATAAGTGAGCAATTAATTTTCATTATGTCTCTTCTATTATTAACACTTCATCTGATACTCTTTTTGTGACATATCTCTTTGTATATATTAACAGATAGCATTTATAATGTAGCCTGCAAAGGAATATTCCATTTCATAGTGCAATAGACTTAGCAGAAAAGTAATTTAATTCCAAAGTCGGCATATACAAAGTAATGGCAGCTATATATATTCAGATCATGGACATTTGCAAGGCTACAGTATTGGGTAAGCAGCCCTTTGTCAAAAGGCTTGTGTTTTTTCAATGCAGAACAGTCTCTGCTCACTCAGCTCTGGTATTGCTGCACCAGTCACCAAACCTTCCACTCTGAACAAAAAATATGTGAAGCCAGGTTTTACACAACACTTTCACTACCTTAGTCTCATCATTTCAGCTTGCTCTAAGTCACAGGGAACTACTGAGAGAGTAACATATTGCTGTCTCCATTTTTCCTGATGTGGGAGTTTATTTCACTCTCCACTATTTCACCTTTCCTCACATCCTTTTCTTAGGTGTCTACTAGGAAAAAATATATCAACTTGCCTTCAACTTTGGTGGCTGCCAAAATACAGTTGGGGCTTGTAAAATTAGTCTAAAATTTTCAGAAAAAAAAATTTTCTAAATCAAGACCTATTCCCCAAGTTGTCACAAGGAAGTTGGATGTAATTATGCTGTATTTTATAACAGATTTACATGTAAAGAAAGAAAAAAGGAAATTATCTAAAGTGTTTACTTATGTGTATAAAATGCATGCAGGTATTCTTATAACAAACATATTACCTCTGGCTGTGCTTACTCTGTGCAATGTAAATGGCTTATTTGGCCAAAGCCAACGTGAGTTATGAAGAGGAGAATGCATATCATAACAAGGAATTTCACCTCCTCTCATGCCTGTATAGATGATTAATTAAAAAGTCAACAATTTAAAGCATTTGCTTTATTTTGATCAGGAGTGTAGAATTCAGTATTCCAATCTCATGTATCCAAGCACTGTGTAGGTCCCTAATGAGGTTGCTTTCCTATCAAGAATTCCATAAAATCAGAGGAGAGACATGTTTCTAGAGTGTCAGAATGAGATCTGCTGTGACTAGCTTAAGCTCCCATTCCTTAACTGAAGAGGATGGATTCTTTATCAGACAGTTTCCAATATGTCCAGCATTTTTTCTCTGAGTAGAGAGGGATTTAGGGACTTTCTTTAAGGCCACTGAATGGATTCCATAAATCTTACACGGTATCAGACTCTCTGCAGGTTTTTTTAGCATAATTGAAATAGGCAGATATCTATTAACTATCTAATAATAGATAATCAATTTTTATGCTTTTCTCCTGGAAAGGGGAAAATTTGAAAAAGCTGAGATATTGCTATCAACAGAGAAACTCGTTTACATCCCACCCCTTCTTACCCCCTGACATCTGTGCAAGCACCTCACTTTTGTTTACTTTTTGGTGCTCATTTGTTGTGCTGAGAAGCTGAACCAGCTCCTGACTTTAGGCCACAGATATAATGTTCCCTGATAAAGCTTTAGATGAGCAAAGTTGCAAGTGTGTGAATCACTGAAGAGTAGAGGGACACACCCTTTGAGTCTGGGATTATTACAAGAGCAACTGGAATGTAATTAGACTTTTCCATAATTAAACCTTAAAAGCTGATATTATTTGTGTTGCTCCAGCAATGACAATCTAATGAAAGAGGACAAAACTGCCAGGCACAGTCACGGTTTGCACAAAGAAAGCAAGGTAGAAGAACAGTCAAATTTACATCTGCAGAAATGATTCTCAGCTAGCATACTGTACAGCACTACTGCTGCTGCTCTGAAGCCCACTGCCACCAAAATATGGCCATTTACCCTATTTTAAATATTAATTAGGAATCTCAGAATAATTATGTACTGGAGCATAACACAGATTTTCTTCTTTAAAATACTGTAAGGTGAGGAAAACGTGATGACGGGTTACGGAATGTGCTTGGTGCAGCACGCTCTGTCTCTCCAAAGTGTAGCATGAGTAATGCGAGGTTACTGCAGTAAGTACACATTTCTTATTGGATATCAGAGAAAATAGGTGTGTAAAATCCATGTAATTTGATAGCACATACATCACCATTGCCCTAGAGAGTACTGAATCATAAGGATCATAAGGCTACATATTTAGCACAGTAAAAGAATATTTCTCATCTTTTCTCTCAGAAAATTCTATGGAAATGAGTGGGGGATGGGAGAGAAAGCTTATAAATCAAGTATTGAAACAACAGGCAAACCACAGGGTTGCTGCAGAGACACGAGGTATATCCTTTCTTTTTATTTCATGACATTTTATTTTAAGTGTCCCTCTACCCCCAATATTTTTAGTAGCAGCGTTAAATTACAGTAGCACTCTTAGGGAAATACATGTGAGATTCACATGAATACCAAGTACATTCATTATGATCAGTGCAGAATTCCAAATGAGAACAGNTTCAAGGCAAGTCAACACATTTCAAACATCCCAGCCTGATCTTAATTTGGAAAACAGTCTTAAATATACCACTGCCAAGTCAGATGGAATCAAAGCCGTGAGGAATGAAGGCAGGGAGGAGGAGGGGAGGCACGACTGCCACAGCAAGGAGACACCGCGTGAGAAAGAGAGGTGAAAATGAGAGCTAACATCAGCTCCCCCGGGGTCTGCTGTAATCAGCAGACAAATGGTCTGCACTCATGGCATGTATTCATTCTGCAGCAACGGGCTGCCAACAAGAGCCTTCCTCTGTCTGTTTGGAAATAAAGTACTAGTCTTCCTCTATTCAGATGCTTTGAAACTAAGAGGAGCTGCTGACAAACACCGCTTTGGGCATTTGACACTGCTTTTTGATTTAGTTAGACAGTGTAAAATGAACAAATTAGGAATCTACTACAAAAGAGTCTCAGTTTTAGCTTGCTAAAATACCACGGTTTAAAAACTGGGTTTTTTGTATTTCCCCCCCCTCCTCCTCTCAATTGCTTAAAATGAAGAAAGTACCTTGACATTTTTTCATGCTGGCAAATGGATGGTTTCTTCTGTTTCTAAATCGTCGTTTTTCTGCTGTGCATAAAAAAAGGACTTTATTATCACACATAAAAAAATATATTTACATATTCACCATCTAGAAACTTTTTTTATTTGTACAGCTCCTGTCTCTAGATATGTGCTTTGAATTTTGAAATTTTAAAATTTCCTTTCAAAATCTTTTAAAGAAATTTTCACATTGCCAGGAGGATTCTAATGTTAATTAAAGTAACTTCCTCTTTTAGTACAACAAAAATACCTTTGAGTCAGTGAAATGCCCATAAACATGATTTAACAATGACTCTGGAGCAGCACAAGTGTTCTTTTTGGTTTTTTAAAAGTACATTATTATTTTTAAAGTGTAGTTTTATCCTGACATATTGTGTATTGGACACTAATGAGTTCCTCTGTGGAATGAAGTAACCTAGCATGCTCTGAAGTATCTTATGTGCGCATACATAAAAGCCAAAAAACCTTTGAAACCACATCTCATTTGAAAATGAGAAAAATTAGGTAGGCTCTTAACATAGAGCTAAAAGCAGGCATCTTACAATGGTCCCCAAGACTTATAATGAAGTTAGATAATTTTTAAAATTTGATTATTCAGATGCATTCATTGATGGAATAGCAAACCATTTCTAAGATCACTAGTACTCTAATATATAATTGCAGGATAGCAGCTACTTATCCATTACATTCAGCTGCTCTGCCATGCTCCCGAGTTTAATTATCACTCTGCCTGAGAAAATGCATTTTCCCCTCTCTCTCTGCAGCAGCAAAATCAAATTTCAGTCACAGTTTGCATTATAATACCTTATCATAAATCCACAGTTTAGGACGAGTGATTATAGTCATAGGTACCTACTGATGGAAAACATTTACAATGTGCAACTGTTCCCAGATATTCCAGCCCTGGTGGGAGAGAATGTGCAAGTGTGGAAGTTCATCACAATTTCCTGGTCTGGCTGTGATAAAGAAACAGAGAGAAAGCAGGCTGGTTTTTGCCTGTGAGTATCCCACTTCTAAGCTGCCTTAAAATCTCATAGCAATGTAGTCACAAAGGCACAAGAACTTTGCAAAAATGTTCCAAGCAAAGGGCCAATGGAGCCAGTGAATAAAAACTGTGTGAATTTAATGAATGAGATCCCGGCTGTGTCCCACCTGCTCGTTCTTTTGGATGACCAAGCCTGTGCTCACACATACGAACAACAGAAAGGAACTTGTTCTAAATGTTTTTTTTAATGTAGTGCATATGTATGAGCAGTGCAGAGGTAGGGCAGAGCATGGATTGTAGATCAAAGAAAACATTTTTGCTTTCTTATTTTTTAGTGAACACTGTTCTTTCAGTTGGTAGTGGCTTGGCAGTTTCAGAGGTTGTGTTTCTGCTTAGCGAGAGGAGAGGCACAAAGGACACAGAGGAAACAGAAGCTTCCTTTGCCAAAGTTTGCTGCCCCAGATGAGAAGGATTGTGTTTACAGCTGCCATGGCAGGCAGCCCCTGCAACTCAATATTTATTTGCCTTGTCCAGCTCTGGAGTAGGGTACTAATTGCTTAGGTAGAATACAGCTTCTAAGGTCTTTCTCATCCCTCTGTGCATTAGCAAGTTGAGAGACAAAGAGAGAAATAGAGAAATAGAGAGATACATTGAGTGGCTGCATTAATATTACTACCTGCAGACAGACCCTAGAAGATACTCCCCCAGGCATGTACAACCTATTAATATCAGGACTAATTAATAGTTAAATTTTTTCACTTCTTATTATTGATTGCTTCTATTTTTTCTCTCTCTCAGAGGCCCAAAAAATGCTGCCATAGACGATAGGTTATAGAGCAGAGATGGCACTTTCTGTATCTACAGCTTTACTTCAAATACTGACACTTTTTTTGAAATGCAAATGCAACGGATTTTTTGAGTGGATATCCTGTGAAAGTCACTGTTGTTAAGACTTTTCTTCTTAAGGTGTGTTTTACTCTTCAACTTATTTTGCAAATCTGAGATACAATATTTGCTTAACTAGTTATGTCAAAAAAGTAAGCAAATGTGTTATTTTCTAGGAATAACACATATCAGATATAAGAGAATCAGAGAATGATTCTCTGATGATGATGACTTCCAAATCATTAGTAAGTAATTAATATACTAATGTTAAGGATTATGATGATCATCTGCTGCAGTCTTCCATGATCAGGTCACAAACTTTGTGGCAATGACCAGAAGCAGGTCAAGTCAGCCTGCAATTTGCTAAGTAGCACACCAACATTGCTAGATGTTCATATTTAGAAATGTGCAGTACAATCTGAGGGCAAGACATCAGAAGGTCATGTTTGCGTTATTTGAAGGAGATTGTTCCAGAGAAATTTGAAGAAGTAAGGAAATTGATTTTTGCAAGCTCACCTAGAATTTTTCCCAGGTCATGGAGCATCCCCACCCTAGAGATTCCTTCCTTGTACCTTTGCTTGCTGGAGGTGTCAGTCAGGCATGTTGAATGCCTTTTTTCATTTGTACCATGTGTCTAGTACCGTCTGAATAGAGATGTTAGTGTGGGAGAGAGCGTGAGCAGCAATGGCCACACCACTCTCTTGGTCTCCTGTCTTTTTGCAGTCACCTAAATGGACAAATTCTGACACCTTTAAATCTCAGTTTTAAATGTTTGCTATCACTGCAAGAAGGATACCTGAGAGAAATGGCCAGTGAATTGAAACCTGCAGATGACTTTGGCTACAGCTTCTTCCTTGTAAATCGTCCTTCTTGCTTCATTTATTCTGATCACATCTCCATGGCAGTGGAGAACAAACTGATAAACAGGCTTGTGCATGCTAGGAGTGCAGAAGGATTGACATTTTAAAGGTAAACATTGAGACTTTTCATCCAGGAAAAGCAACAGCCACTGTATAGATACTGATACAACTTCTGACAGATAGTGATGAGTGATATGTAATGTCATTCAAGATGAGAGGCAACAACTTATTTAAAAGCACTGAATGTGAACCATGAGGGTGGACCCAGCTGCCTTCAAACTCTTGTTGAAGAGAGTTTGTTGAGAGGAAAAATTATCTACTTAAATGCCAGGGATGGCATTGAATAGCCTTCAAATTTCAGGACAATGAATTTTTGATCAGGTCCTTATGAGGCATGCTTTGAATACAGAATTTCTGCTGAAACAGTTGCTCAAGCAATTGTTTGCCAGCCAAGGTTAGTTGCCAAACTTTATACTCTCACCAAGGCCCTAAATTCCTCCAATCTCCTCTGAAAGAGATCCTGCAAAAACACCATGCCGGTGACCTGTCAGGTGAAGACAGGTCACATTTGTAATTGTGTATGTCCAGGATCACCACTAGACTGTGTTGAGCTTCACAGTGGTTAAAGGCAGGCTCCAGGGGACCATATCCACATGTGGTGTAACCTTTACTGATAGTCTTAATAACTTTCCTTTGCAGTTTGGCATCCAGCTTGTGAGATGCCAGAACAGCTGCTGAATTACCTTTCTGTTACTACCAGAAGCAGATAAGTTGCAACAAGTTTTGGGTTTAAATCAGCCTCCAAATTTTCAAAAATATAAAGTTTACTTAATTTACATGACAAAAGAGCCACATTGAAAGAATGTGAGAATAACTCAATTCCTTGGTACTTCCATTCCAGCCAAATCCCACACTGCAGAGGCAAAGGAAGCTGAAACAATATAGAAAGTGGATTCAACTAATGCAAGATAGAAATATTACATGTTGGTTCAATTGTATATTGCAAAAATGTTTCCAGTTATTTTTCATTTATACCACACTTTTTTGCCCAGTCCCTGTAGTGTATTTCCTTCAGTACAAGGTAGACACAACTCTATGAAAAACAAGACAAAGTAAATTATGAGCAGTTGCAGCTGTAAATCTCGGGGTTTTGTGAAGCATCTGTGAGGTTCCTTCATCTTTTGAATCCAATAATACTTGGATTTTTGCCCTTTATGGATATTTGAATTCTTTGGATTCTTTCTTTCTCCATTAAACTTCATTCTACTCTGCATAACTGTGTTAGTCTGTGCTGTTTTTATCTAAGTATGAACCAAAGATCTGGAAAGATATAGGTGTTATCAACAAGAACATAAATTAATAAGTTAAAGAAGAATACTTGAACACATAGTTTACTCAGTTCATGGAGTGTTTTCTTAACCTTTGACACCAATGTTTAACATGGAGAATTTAATGAGACCTTCCAAAAGGAGAACTGTCCACTTGTAAATGTCTTTGGTTTTAATATATATGGATATAGGTACTTTAGCACTTAAATAGTAAATAGTATTTTTAATCATTAACCACAGCGTGTTTAAGTTAGAGGCTTGTTTTTTATGTTGATATTAGCTATTGCATAATATTTTCCATGCTTCTGTGGCTGCTTCCCAAATGTTTCTGTTAAGAACAATAAACCTCTCTGATTCATAAACATCAAATGCTTATAGTTTTTTTATAGAAATTCTTCAATGTATCATTTTTTCTGTTACTGTGAAATCTTTTATGAATGGACAACAGTCCCAAAAGCTTGTAGGAAGAAACAGATTTTGCATACATTTGCCATTTCTGGCATTTTCTTTTCCTTATAAAACCATACTACTACTATTACTGATTATAATAATTAAACGGAAATATTGTTATTTATTCAGGACATTAAAAAGATTTTCCCTTGGGGAACCCATGGCTGGTGTCTACAAGAGTGCTTTGATATTTTGATTTATTAATAAAGAATAAAAAAGAAACAAGAAGGCTGCTTTCTAGAGGGAGCAATATTTTCAGGTGTTCTGTTTTTTCAATTTAATTTTTTTCTTGTTTCCTTGGTTTTCTGTTGCTTTCTCTATTCATTGCTGTTGGGTTTTTTTTTTCTTTTTTTACTTTAATACACCACAGAGCCAAGCTTAGAGAGCAACTAGCATCACCAAGGATTTTCAGCCTGATCTTGTGGCTCTTCCCTACCTCCACTCTTGACACTGACCAGTGCACCAAATGTTTGGTTGTAGAACTGCCACAATGGGTTGAACTGTGTGCAGTCATGGGGATCTCTAGAAGGCAAAATTAATTCTACATGAGTCACCCTCTCCATCCCACTCTCCCTGCCTTTCAGCTGCATCAGATTGATTAACTGTAAGAATAATTTAAAAATACATTTTATTTAAAAAAGCATATTTTTACAACATTTGCTGTTAGTCATCCAATGAGTCCATATAATATAAATTTTGTAACACAGAAAATTTTCTCTCTTTTTTTTTAGCAAACAGACACTTCAGCGTGTAGGGTAGGCCCTTTAAATGGACTGCTCTTCAGAGGTTCCAGTTTTAGAAGAAGCTATTTCTGAGCAAATATAAACAGTAGCATGGAATATATGCTTTTCCCATCACATCCAATAAGTCATTAAAATTCACAATTAAGTGACCAGAGCTAAATACTTAACCTTTTTTTTTTTTAGCAAAGTTAAACAACCATTTAAATATCAGACTCAGACTTGGTGATGGGAGGATATCCTGCACATGTTATAATTACCCACACAAGAAAAAGTAGTTACATATATGAGTGTTTTGCAGGATAAGAGGCTTGAGATTGATCCTGTGCTGCAGCAGTCAGCAGTTTTGTATTTTATCCAATGCAATGGAACCCTGGAACACCACTCAGTCAACCCAAGCATTAAGTACTCTTAAGTATTTGATACATAATCCTACATGTGAAAAAATATGCTTTGGATGCACGGTTTCTTTCACATGGGTATCAACAACAACAGCAACAGCAACAACAACAAAGTAGAATAGGAATTGGGAGAAACAAATTAGTAGACAGCCAATATTGTTGTTTTAAAGTATGAATAAGTTTCACCCAGGTCAGGTGGAGAGGACTAATTCATAGGAATGTGGCCTTCTTATTTCACAGATCTGAGATTTTCTTATTTAGTAAATTAGAAGGCTTTGCCTGTTAATGCCTGCAGAAATGGGATTAAACTGAGGTAGACTGCATTTTTAGATATATAGCTGTCATGGGCACAGGCAAACAGTGCTGATTAGGAGAAAAGAGGGTCAGGGCTAGAATTCACCTAGATTGTCTGACACCATGAAGATGGGGATTATATAAATATAGACAAAAGCCTTATTTGAGAAGGACCATCAATAGAAAGGCAACCTCATCACTTAATGGATGTATTTTTGTATGCAGGTAGAGCTCCATTATCAGCTGAAGAGAAATTGAAACAAATCAGAAATTGCCTATCATTTCACAGAGGTTACTGTCAACAAGAGAACAGATTTTTAAAGCTGCTTGTAAATAATGCAGAAATTGAAACACGACCCCTGTAGTGAGGAAAATTATTGGAAAAGGTCAGTCAATCAAAAAAAAAAAAAA
>VWZP01009758.1:131806-166855 GCA_013396995.1 Dicaeum eximium
GCAGATTTCATATTCAAAGGAGAGACAGCCCTACAGGAGATAACAAAACCTAAACTTTTGAAATCCTCAACTTTTCATGCAAACAATAAATGAATTTTCCAAACATAACCACATAATTAGTTCACCCTAATGTGTGGACTTCTATCATTTTAGCACTGATATTTGTCATTCATATACATACCTTGTATGTGTGTGTGTGTGTATGCACACATATAGATATAACTGCTGTACCACTGGAAATATAATTATCAGGGAATTTACCTCCCTTGGGAATAATAACAGCTATTATCACTCAGTTATACTTAGTGTATGTTTTTACTGTTATGATGAACTATTTATTCATTTTTTTATTGACTGATTCTAATTATTATCTATTCCCTCTTAGATGCTCTTTTTTTCTTTCGTATCTCTTTTAAAGAAATTACTTTTTTTGTTTGTTTCTTACTTTTCTAGATCATCTGTCGTGCTTAACATTTGCGTAAAATGACAGCAAGGGGATTTTTTTACCTCATATCTAACTCCATCATTTCCTTTTCTCTTCAAAAAGCTTTTTTGAATTTTATTTAGGGAGCAAACACTAATTATGAAATTTAGACTTTGAAGTCCAGTATTATTTTTAATTCCTGCAGTTTTGGAAGGTAGGAGGTGAGAGGGTTAGGTTTTCTACTTTGTTTTTTTAATATATGGCACTAGACTGGCTTAAGTGGAGGTGATTTTTTTTACCAATTAATGTCTTTCTCAAATTTGTAGTTTTTTTCTCTCTATTGAAAATGAATTCTTCAAATTTTTTGATTAAAAATCCTTGGGCTAGACTGCTAAGATAATTGCTATATTAATCAAACTTGCCAGGCACTGTGAAAATACAGATGTATTTCAATTTTAGAGAAAGAAAATCAGTAAATTTTTCCAAAAGATGTATAGAGAATGATGTTTTCCACTGGTCATAAAGGTCTAAAATCTTTAATTTCCGAATTTTCAACATAATCTTCAGTAGCTGCCTCTAAAACATGCAATTCTTGTTTTATATCTGAGGTAACAAAGAAAATAAAAAAAAATCACTCAGTATTTATACTAGTTAACGTTAACTACTGACCTCTCTACCAATTCTATAGACTACTATTAACCTTGTCTGCAGGAGGCTGGTGATTTTAAGAGTTATGACTGCTAATGACCTTTGAATGCTCCAGCAGTCTCAGATCACTTACTCCCCAGTGCTCCACAGGACTCAGACTTTTCCAGATGGGAAAATGATAAGAAGGCAAGGAAGATAGCAGGTCAGTCTTAAGGCAGCCTCGAGAAAATTGCTGCAAAATGAATCGTGCAGGTCTGCAGTGCTGTACCCAGCATTTTTCTGTTGAAATTCATCAAGCCAAAGCTTGTTGACAAAGTGAATGAAATGATCATGCAGTGTGCCCAAAGAAGCCAGCTTAAAGGCTTTGTCCATCATCTCAGCTATAAATAAACAAGAGGATCGGAGAAATATTCTGCACACTTGTGCTATCCATAACATTTTATACAGATCTGTCACATACTTAAATCTCACCACTAGTTTCAGCTGTAAAATAAATTTTAAAATCTGGTCCTTGGAATTTTTCAACAGTTTATTTCATACTTATTGTCCATTGAACCAATCTGTTATTAGTGATATTTCTTCACCTAGCTATGCAGATCCATATTTACTTGTCTATATAATGAACTAATCAGCTTTACACAGATGATGTAATGGGGGAGCATACACTCAAATGAGCACAGCATTGCTGTTAGGAAATTTCATATCTTAGTCCAAATCTCTGAACAAATTGGAGAAGAAGAGAAAGAAAGTTTGGCCCACGGTCATGTAACACCAGAAATCTTTCCTAAGTACTGGCAGCCTAAGCTGTACTCTGTCTTTGAGCAGGTAGGATGTGTTTGGAATCCTGAGATTAAACAACACACATTTCTAACTGCTCTGTTTTATTTTCTGTATTTGCATCTTTCAGGCCTTAGAAGTTCCAACTTTTGTGTCTCTGATAGCTAGAAGCTTCTACTTATTGTAATGAATCTCATGTTTATTGTAATACTGCTTCATGGCTCCTGGTGCTGTACTTATGAGAATCACACTAACACTGTATGACTCAGAACAGAACCACTGCACAAGACCAGTAACATCCTGGTCTGAACATTTTCTTTAGGGTTGGAGGAACAGACACATTTCACCTGCTTTTCCTGCCTTCTCACCATGTTGCTCGCTGTCTTTGTAGGAACCAAGGAAACCTCTGGACCAGAGGGAGAGATGCAGAGTTCCACCCTCGCTGCATAGGTTGTGCTGATCCTAGTGCTCATGGCAGAGGCAGGGGAGTCATTACAGTGGCTTTAGGGAGGTCTGCACTGTAGAGTACAAAGACTGGTGAGATAATTCATGCTTCACCTCATCTAAGATGAGTAAGTTGGCCTTGAGCAACAGGGGTGTAAACTAGACTGCACTTGTGACAGGAGGTTTACACTGCTCCTGGTTAACCAAGGCAGGACAGAAGCAGCTCCTTCAAACCTAATTCAGTACATCCATAGTAGAGAGAAACTGATAGGGAGGTAGCCATTAATAGAATTAACATTATTCCTGATTAGTGTGACTTGCATAAAAAAGAGAACTAGTAAGCAGTTTATGAGCCTTTATTCAAATTGTTATGTAAATTGTTTGACAAACTGTAGTCGATGTATCTCCTATGAGAAAAATGGCTGGAATTTCAGTGGTGTAGGCAAGACAATTATAGAAAAACTCCACTCCTGAAAACTTGTTCTAAATGTTTTATCACACCCTAGGTACTAATATATGACAAAATCCTTCTGCTCCTAGTGCTGTCGCATTTGTGTGAGATGAAGGTTGTTGTCTCACACACACAGACTATAGGATGACACTTTAATTGGACATTGTTGGGAACATTTATGAATAATTTAGTATGTCCTCCCCACTCATCTTTTTATATGTTCTTCAAGTCATTATTTTATTTATTATTTATTAAGATCTGACACTATGCTGATAGCTGTACAGAATAAAGGAGAACACAAAGTTCCTGCCCTTGTGGATCTTATGCAGCAGGAAATGTAGAAAGCTCTTTTCCATCCTGCTCATAAGATAGTAAACACATTCTGCTGTGTTCCAGAATTCTTCCTCTCTTGGAGCTTTCCTTTGCTGACAAATACAACAATAAAATTAATAGTAAAAATATCTCAGTGTAACTGTACTGTTAAGCTTGACCAGCTTTAATGTTCTTACTCTTGGAGATCTTCATTTCCTGCTCCAGTTTTCTTTTCCTAGCAGAAATACGCAAATATTCTTGTTGAACTGAAGTTAATAGAATTTACCTGTATTGATATCAAAGCATGTCAACAGAAACAATTCTGTCTCTCTTTACAGGGAGCTTAAACTTGTTAACCTTTTACAAAACAACAGTATTGTTTGCTTACTTTTCCTTGTCCCTTCTTACTTTTTTTTCTGCATTTTTTTGCACCTGTAAATCAATTTGCTTATGACAGATTGGATTAAAAGGCTTTGCCTTTAGCTTTGGCTGCAAAACTCTGGCACTGCAGACCCATGCCTTCCACTCAGGTCTGAAAGGCAAGCATACAAAGAAACTACATTGATTCATTGGCTGTTTTGTCCATGCAATTCCTTCCTGATGCAGGACTGACTTGTTGATATTTATTAATCTAGCTCTTATCCTATTATATCTGTTACTGGTATTAATTTGTTGGATATGGAACATATGACCAACTTTTGTTGTTAAAAGATGAAAAAAACCCTGATTAGAATAATGTGTTTAGGATTAAGTAATTGCCTGCAATCTAATATGAGGGTTTTAATTACTTTCTAATTTTCAACTGAAAGACCATTTTACCTTCTAGTATGTCTGCTTTTTTTAACAATGTGATTTTTAGCAGTTCATATTCAGAAAATTTCTAATCTTTCACAGAGTATATTGGACATGATGTACTTGAGTATATCTTGGTGTAACAGGTGCACTTCCCTAAAACACATTTATTTTTAGAGAAGCTGATGCCTAAGGAAAAATATTCCACTACAGACAGCTGCATTCATGTGCTTTGTCTTACTATTTTGTTTCTGTCCAGGGGAGCTTTTCCCTTCTGGAAATCACCCTCTTCTAGGATATCACAGTGTTTTCTACAGTGATTATGATGTAGTATATATGGAGTTTCTGGAGCACTGCAAGATATTTTACACTGAATCACTAAACTATCCGACAAGACTTAGTTTAGAGGAGGAATTATACCTGAGGGAGGCAGAGCAATGAGTAGAAGGATATTTGAGAAATTTTTTTTTTTTTAGTTTTCTTTTATGAACAGAGAAAAAATTATATTCACTTTTTTCACACCAATTATTAACATTAGCACAAGTGTTAACCTTGTGGTCTCAGCCTGTGTCAGGAGAGATTCAGGTTAGACATCAGGAAGAATTTTGTCTCCGAAAAGTTTGTCAAGCATTGGAACAGGCTGCCCAGGAAAGTGGTGGAATCACCATCCCTGAAAGGGTTCCAGAAAAACTGGGCAATGGCACTCAGTGCTGTGGCTTAGTTAACATGGTGGTGTTTGGTCAGAGGTCGATGATCTTGGAGGTTTTTTCAGCCCTTATGATTCTATGATGTAAGGGCAAACTAAGCTGAACATGCAATTTTCACAGAAAAAAAAAAAAAGTTCTCCAACAGCAACAAACCAGTGATGAAAAATAAGAGGCAACATTCTGGAAAGGGGGAAATTTACAGAGTCCAGTGCAGTAGGCAGTCTCAGTGCAATGTGAACAANAGTAGAAGGATATTTGAGAAATTTTTTTTTTTTTTTAGTTTTCTTTTATGAACAGAGAAAAAATTATATTCACTTTTTTCACACCAATTATTAACATTAGCACAAGTGTTAACCTTGTGGTCTCAGCCTGTGTCAGGAGAGATTCAGGTTAGACATCAGGAAGAATTTTGTCTCCGAAAAGTTTGTCAAGCATTGGAACAGGCTGCCCAGGAAAGTGGTGGAATCACCATCCCTGAAAGGGTTCCAGAAAAACTGGGCAATGGCACTCAGTGCTGTGGCTTAGTTAACATGGTGGTGTTTGGTCAGAGGTCGATGATCTTGGAGGTTTTTTCAGCCCTTATGATTCTATGATGTAAGGGCAAACTAAGCTGAACATGCAATTTTCACAGAAAAAAAAAAAAAGTTCTCCAACAGCAACAAACCAGTGATGAAAAATAAGAGGCAACATTCTGGAAAGGGGGAAATTTACAGAGTCCAGTGCAGTAGGCAGTCTCAGTGCAATGTGAACAAGATGAATGTGCATGAAGCCTAATTATCTGAGAGTGAAAGGTCATCAAAATCAATTTGCAGCATGATGTACAAAGGTCATTATCAGACTGAAATTTTCTATACCCATTGAAAATGCAATAAAATATGAAGTGGATGCCTCCATAACTATGATTAGTAAAGAAAAAAGTCATTGAACCACCTGCTTAAAGTTTTGTGCTACCTTGGTTTTATTCAAAATAATGCAAGTAATAAGAGGTGTTCTTTTGGAAGACAGTATTGCTGAAATAATCCATTCATTTTCAGGATCTATAATGCTGACAGAATTGAAAGCACCTATCTAAAATTACAGTGCTTTGAATCAATAGTGTAATATTTGTAATTTGTCTCTTTTTCTCTTTTTATTACTGACTACTTCATTATTATTTTTATTTTCAGTTTATGGAATTAAATATACTAGAATCCATCTTTTGCTTATCTGTGGTTAAATTGCCTACTCAGGGGTGCAGATTGTCTGTTTTGTTCTGTTTGTTTTGTTATAACATTTCAGTGGCAAAATGACTCTTGTGCAAGTGAACGCTGATCTTTATAGCCAGCAGAGAAGACATTACAACACCAACACCTAAACCTAAATACGTGCTCAGACATCTATTTGTGTTGGTCCTGAAGGCTGATATAATCTATACAATAACAGTAGAAATGAGCTGATTTGTCAGAACAAGATGTCTACCAGAAGGTTTTCTTTATGAAGTTTTTTGTCTGTTGGCCATGAGAGGTAAGCAGTCTATATAGGGAGCTGTCATTCAACAGGAACAAGATGTTAGTCTGAGCATGATCACTCAAAAGTTGAATTAAGTTCTGAAAACTGTGCATTAATTCCCTTTTGTGTTTGCTTCCCTCTTTTCCTGGCACAAGGACTCTCCTTCCTTAATCCCCTATGAATAAAAGGACACTTAAAGTGGACGAAGGACCCTGGTGGATATAGGGTGGAGAGTGGCTGCTGACTACTAATTAGATACACTTACACAGGGAACATTTTCCTCAGCTTTCCCCACTTTTGTCTGCATCGTGTTTTCCACTAGAAGCTCACATCAAAGGGGAGAAAATTAATTTCCTGCAGGCAGAGGTACCAAACCTGCAGGTGTTGCTTCAGCGTGGAGCCCGTCCGTGCGCGCTGCACAGCGCTGCTGGCGGGCCCTGCTGCAGGAGCAAGGTCACCAGGTGCTCACAGCCCCTCCTCTCCTCAGGAGCTTTTTTAGACCACCTCAGATGTCCTGAATATGTGTACTCTGTGCCGCCTAGAAATGGGGTAAAAATAGCTGCTGAGGAGCCTGTTTCTCTCCCACATAATACGCAGCCTCTGAAAGCATAATGCTATTCAATATCAATAACTTAATAACTGTTGTCAGCACGCTTCAAACCATAAACAAAAGAAGCTCTTACTGCCTGTATTTTCTTCCTTCTTTCTTTACTCCTATGGTGTTTCACTAAATGGTTTGTTGCGCCTTTTCAGCACTCAGATCAAACCTTAATACCCTAATAAAAATGCTGCTGTCGTTTCACTAACATCTTTCTTATTTTTCTTAAAATTAGAAGGATTAAATTGCACCTTGTGTTCTTTCAAAGACATATTTTTGAATGAGGTGGCCACCACAGGATATTTTGTGGCCACAGGTGCCACAAAGGATATTCCCTTTCTGGCAGTCAGGAAAATCTTCCAGACAAGGAAATGAGATTCAGCATTGCTAATGGAAAGATAAAAATACTCGGTATTTGTTTTACAATTTGCTAATAATGAAGCAGACTGAGGGAATGATTGGTTGAATGCATTTGGAATAATAATAAAGGGCAGGGCAGATGCTGAAAGATATTTTCATGTTTCTTCTTCTAATTGATGTTTGTTTCTCATGTCCTTTGTGTGCATTTCCTGAATTAGTGTAGCATTCTCCGAGGGTAAATCGACCTAATTTTCCCCTCCTGACAGCTGCATCCTTGATGGCACTCAAGAAATAGTACCAGATTTGAAACTTGGCACTCATGAGCAGGCTGCACCGGACTCAGCTGGTTCTAGACATCAGGCAGAGGTCGAGGTCATAAAACCCCCTGCATTTTACACCAAAACTCACACCCCTGTAAGTGGCTTGGAGTACTGGGTACCTGGTAGAAAACTCTGCTTATCCTAAGGGTCTGCTTTGAGCAGGCAGGGGCAAAACCACTGTGAAGGATTGGCTTAGGGTCTCAGTGACAGCCAGCCAGTGAGGGAAAATAGCTGGCTTACAGAAATCAGTGGGAGCAAACAGGACATGATCTCACCCCCGCTGATGCCTTGAAAAGTAAGCCTTCATGTTGATCAAATAATGTTAGAAAACAACTTTGAACATTATTTCACTTCAGTTATTTAAAAATAAATATTGTACCTCATAGGCGTTGAGTGCCTCACTTACATGTGCAGAAGTTAAAAATGTCCTAATTTGGCCTAACTCCACCAGTGGGTTCAGTCTCCTCTCTACAGCCAAGCCCTGCTGTAGCTCCTGGTACACACATCTAGGTCCTGGTGGTGATCAGTGCCCACCTCTTGCAGAGACACATTTTGTGATGTGAAAAGGGAAAAGCTGGCCTGGAAATTGGCTGACTAGAGATTTCCTACCGAGGCAGGCTACACAGATGTAGTTTGGGTGCAAACAGGCTGATTACTTGCTTGTCTGGAGGACAATTTCCCATGTGAGAATTTCTACTCTGACAGTGTCCTAGGGCTTCACTTGATCCCAGAGTGCAGTTCCAAAAATCACTCAGGAGAGTGGAAGGATGGGAGAGGGGAAAGGAGTATGTGCAATTCTGTGTTCTTCCCTGCTCAGGCATCTTGACATCTATTGAGGACTTTGGCTCCAGGGAAATAATGTTCTACATTCAAGCATTATATTATGTGTTTTATGAATAAAACATGAATTTGGTTAGCCCAGAAGAAACGTACTGTTTAGGAGAATTTATTTTTTCTCACCCACCTCAAATCCATGGTATTTTCTCCAGGATTTACAGTCCTGATAGCAGGACTTGCAGAGAATTTGGCCTTACTCACATTTCACAGCCATATTTCTCTTCATGCTCTAATCATGCAAATATGCTCTAAGAAAATAAATATTGCTTCAGGCAAAATTATGATCTCAAGAGGATGTGCTTAACTTTTAAAGTGGAGTTGAAAAGTGATCCCAGGTATTTTATAAAGCCAAAATGAAATCAGGAAGATCTCCATGACAGCAAGTCTGCAGACAAGATCAACAGGTTTATTTGATGGGCAGCTGTAGCCTTCAATGCTACATAAAACTGAAGGCTTTAAATTACATTAATGAGACTACCTGAGTGTGGAATTCACTATACAGGAATTAATTTGCTGTAGAATCTGATTGTTTTTACCAGCATCTGCCCCTCTTTAAGTCAAAATCATTAATGTGCTAAGGCATTTTTGGGAGACATTAATAACTAATCTCTGTACATGTGCGGAGTTTACATTTTCGTGATTGACAGGCATCACAGGGCAAAAATTAAAGACCAAAAGGCATCACTAATGTGCTATTCAGCTTACATTAAATGCTAACAGTCCCTTAAAAATACATGCCCAGGGCACTGAGTTTGCACAGTGAAACATTTAACAGCAGGAAATGCAAATGGTCAGCTTTATGGAAAGGACAGTGGTCTATGCTTGGTCAACCTTAATTTGCCACCACTGGGCATGAACATCAGAATTCAGTGATTAATGACAAGATTAAATGCAATTTCTCATTAATATCATACATTATCCTAATGTTTAACCCCCATGATGTAGCCTGGACACCCTTGCATGCCTTTTTCCCTTTTGTTGCCAGTATGAAGGATTTCCTTCACTCCACAGAAAATAAATTCCAAGTCTAATGAAATTGCTTTTTACCAACATTTGCAAATAGGGCATCTCTTTTCCTTTCTTATCTGGTGCCTGGAAGCTCTAGGGCTGGTTTTTTTCACTTCTGATACAAAGTTTGCATTCTGCATAGATTAAATCAGGCTTACAACTGGTTCTGACAAAAGCAAAGCATTCTGTAATTATCTCAATACTTTAATGTTATCTTCCTGCTTGAAAAGAGGTAAGGATTGCTGGTGTCCTTGCAGCAGAAGGACTCATGTGAAGGCAAATTTAACTGGCTCATTGCCTTTCTACTGAGGTCACCACGTTACTTCCTGTATCCTGTTTTCTGGTCCATTTCAACTCTCATATCAATTGTTGACATGAAGTTTGTTGATGAACGTGCCCTAAGAGGACCATAAACCAATTTGCGGAGCAAATTAGAAGGTTATGAAAGCGAGGACATACCCAGTGATTTTCCATTCTCTGTCTTGTGTATGCATCTTAATTTCCAGATAGCTGCATCACAAAATGAAAAGAGTTAATAGCCTTCTTGTTCTTTGTGCTCCCCTTCCCCCTTCTGTTAGGTTTCAGTGGACTATTTCAATAAAAGGAAAAAGGAACATTATTCACTAGAAAACAGTTATTCAGGTACAATAATTTGTACTTTATGTCATATTATAATGGTGAGTGTAAATTTTCCTTTGAACCATGTTTTATTAACATTTTTTTTCCACAGAGTTACATCAAAAGACTCTATAAATAAGTGATGTGCTCAGCCTGCCAGCTCTTACATGCATACCAATTACCTCTATTGGTTTCAGGACACGTAGTCAGTACTTTAAACAACCCAGATAATATTGCAAACTGAAATATTCAACATCTCCATCTTGGTATGCTGTCACCATGCAGAGAATGATTATAATTGGTAATCAGTTTCACTGCTGGTAAGTTGAGTGGCATGATGCATTTTATATCCGTGCCTATGTCAAACTCAATTAACATTCTAGCACAGTATATTTCAGACAGAGAGCTAATCTGAGGGAACAACACAATTATTTTTTTGATGTTCAGAAATCTCAGTTTCATGAAGAGAATAAATTGAAGTGCAAATACATTTATTAATACTGTAACATTTTCTATTTTTTCTTCCTAAAGGAAGAGGGTACAAAATAGATCTTCCATCCCAAACTCCTGTTTTCAGGGGGGGCATGTCAATGACATGAAAAACTGCAGAAATAAAAATGATCAGGATTTTTCTTTTTCATTACACACTGCTGTATCAAGGCATGACATTCATTATGATACAGTGAACTGAAAAAAGTCTGAAATCTTAAGAAAAAGTACTGATATATCAAGCTGATTTTTACTGTTGCTTTTTTTTAAAATAGTAATGAGCATTACAGGGCTTTGCCTAATTCCACATAAACAAATGCATAAACAAAATCATAAAGAGAAGGCTTATATATTTAACCTCTGTAGAAGAAATCAGGAAGTTGAAGAGGGCAGATAAAAGCTTCAACATTATGAAGATCACCATCACTAAAAAATGTCTTCCCCGCTCCCACACCTCTCTTACAGGTTATGCATTTCTCCTATCACCCATAACATCAGTTTTTAATAATGTAGCGGGCTTTGTAGCACAGAATGAAACAGATAAAACACATGAAATATCTTTTAATAACAAACTAACAAAAAGCCCCAACTTCAGCTGCTAGATATTCCATAATTTTTCTGGAGTAGTCCTGTTCCACCTGTGTTTAGTTTGTTGTATTATCAGACAAATGGTCACAACTTGCTGATTCTGACTGTCACTGCCCTGACAAAAGCAACATAATTTTGCTGAGATATCTTCTCGACAAGGGGCCTTTTTAATACAGTAGTTCCATGGTCTTTATCCATCAAGGGATCGACACTCTGAAGTTACAGAATCACATGATTCCTAAAGCTGGAAAGGACCTGTCAAGGTAGTTTGGTCCAACCCCTCTGCTCAGACAAAATCACCCGGACCAGGACCAAGCTCAGACAAACTTTGAATATCTCCAAATAAGTGGTAGGATGAAGAAACACCAGAAAAATAAAAAATAAAAGAAAAAAAACTTTTTCACTCTTCCTACAGCAAGTTTGTGGGGGGAATCTATGGACATATTGGAAAATCTGAAAACATAACCTCTCTGCTAAAACAGAGTGATAACTCTGCCATTCAAAAAATAAACAAAAATATGATAACATCTACTTTGATTCTTTTGATTATCAGAACTCATTTGGCAGCAGGTGAGATTGGCTGAAGTTAAAATAAATGTAATCATATTTTTTCTCAAGTATTTGAATCAAGTCTTGAGTCTGAAAAACTGTCTTGGAAATCCTGAAGCAGCAAAGTTGTCTGAAAGTTTTAGGATAGTGAAACCTTTCTCAGGGGTAAAATATATTTATTTTTTTGTACATCTAAAAGTTACTGCTAATTCACCACAAAATTGTCAAGATAAAAATCCTTCACCAGCTTGCAGAACAATCAAAAAGTTCCTAGCAGTTTTTGCTAGCAGACTCAGACTGAGTTGTCCCAATTGACTTTTCTGATCTTCAGAACGTGAAGGAGCAGGACAATTCAAAATAGACTGTAGGAGAATCCATCCTGAGCAGAATCCTCAAAATTTGACATTTGATCCTCCAGAATGGAGAAGTGCAACAGAGCATGTTCTAATGGAACCTGACCAAATATTGACGTGACTGGTTTCTGTGTCACAAAACCTGGTTCACGGTGAATTTTTGTGAACTGTGAGTGAAAAAATAGAAAGAACACCTACTTTCTTTCAGAAAGAAATAGAGGCATACTTTTCTAGTCCACATTTTCATGAAAAATGGATCAGGATGTCAAAAGCATCCTCTTTACATCTCAAGAGAAAGACGTGATTCTTTTTTTCTGGTAAGGCAAGTATCCTTTTAATTGCTCTCTCTCCCTTCCTCTACAA
Source organism: Dicaeum eximium (assembly GCA_013396995.1). Lineage (NCBI taxonomy): Eukaryota > Metazoa > Chordata > Aves > Passeriformes > Dicaeidae > Dicaeum > Dicaeum eximium. The sequence goes on from VWZP01009758.1 coordinate 143,933, forward strand.
TCTCAACTTCAAGGTTATGCTCTTCTATTTAGGTCTGCTAATACCTGTAGGCTGGTGCAGACCTTTTCTGAACAGGGTATAGACTGTAATCTTTATGATGATATACTGTTGTCTCTCCTGTTCTTAACCATTGAAGCCTAGATGAAGTCTTCATATTACCTGATGAATTCATCAGAATAATTCTGCACTTATTGGAAGTTGTTCTGAGAAGTTATTGATATAAAGATAATTCATCATTTTCTGGGTACAAACTGTGTCCCTGGTTTGGACATATTGATTTTCCTTACACCTTTGCTATGATGATTCCTTTGAGAGTATCAGCATTTGGTAACAGATCAGAATACAGGTATGCAAATCAATCTCTATCTTTACCTCAATAGAAGATTTCAACACGTTATTAATTATTTTTGACATTCAAATGAAATGTCCCATTAATATTAACACTTTAAACACTTTAGTGTTATTCTTAGGAATAAGCTTTATACCCTTTTTTTTTTTTTTTCAAAATAGGCTTTACATGAGCAGTCTGGCTGCAAGCCATGAGGAATAATGTTTGCACTATATCATTGCAAAGAGTTTTTCTCAGTGTTAACTTAGCTGTTCCTGAGAGGGACAAATAAACCTGATGTCACATCTGACCACTCTATTTCCCTGAAAAGCAATATATTCAATATGGCAAGAGCTCTTCTTCAGGCAGTGCCCTTTACACAGACCACGTTTCCATTTATCCCAAGACTAACTTGCAACAGCACTGCATGGTATTTTGGCTACAGGGCTGATTAATGTAACACGCTCATAGCAGGACTCCAGGCAGTGCAGCTTCACTCCTTGACACTGGCTTAGTACATGCAGTATATTTACTCAGTGTCAGAATTGTCTGTGCTTTGAATATTGTCCTGTATTAGGTGGAGCATGGACAATAAATATATGAAAAAAGATCCTCAAATCTAACATTATTATTGCTATAATGTTAATTAGGAAAATACTAAAATCATAACAATACCTGCACTAATGTCTGGACATTTTTTTTGTTTAAAAGATCTAATGCTGCATTTTAAGTTTCAGATGTTTTTAAATTCAGTGATGTCTGGAAATAAGAATATGGAAGATTTTGCTATTGCCAGGAATCCCTTTCTTGAGGCTTTTTTCCCTTCCCTTATTTTTCTGCAGTCCTCAAAATGGGACAGTTTATATTTAATTCTCATTTATTTAATTGTTTCTTTTGTAAATCATATTTTACATATGTTATATTCATTATCATACAATGACATACCTCTATTAAGGTAACAAAAGAGATTAAAAGAAAATTTAGGAATGCAGCACTGATTATAAAATAACTGTGGTGCCAAAACATTTCTGTGGTGCCCATAAATTAAACTTCCTTTTTTCTGAAAAAACAACCTTTGAGATCAGTGGCCTCATCTATCAGACTCATCTTTCATTTCCTTTTTGCTTTTGTCATAGTCTGGACTCATAGAATATATAGGAAATAATAGTTCACATTAAAACAATGGCAGAGAAGGCATCCAGGGGACTTTTATGATAAAATGATTCATTATTTCTGTGACTATTTCAGATTTTAAGAACTACAAGAACTGACCTATTTGAGTATTCTCATATCTGCTTTTCAAAAAGACACGACAAAGACCTGACCTCCTTTGCAGGTAGACTGACCATATACTTATGCAGCAGACTTTTCTGGTAAAATATTTGTAGAAAGCTAATTTCAGTCTGGAAAGCTTTGTGAGAATGATTGCATTATGCGTAAATTTCTCAATATATTTTCTCACAAATATCCAACAAAAAAGAAATAATATCATACAGTTCCTGAGATCAATCTTAATGACATCATTCTCACACATACAGACATTGAGATCAAACACTCATACATAAGTGACTTGTGATTAATTCAGGAGGTGGACAACTTTCTGAAAATTTTTGTGGCATTTAGCTGACAATGTACCTGCCATGTCATGCTTTGTTCACAGGAATTTCCTAAGTGGTGCCTGATGTTCTTCCACACTAATTGTTATAACTTCTGATACCTGCACTCTTCAGTCTCTACAATTTCATCTATGATACTTGTCCTCCACTATTTCCCACCACCTCTGTTTTATTGCACCTCTTCCTCACCTCCTACTTTCCTTCATCCTCCTTTGCATGCCACAACCAGCTCCATGTTTTCTTCAGCTCCATCTCTGTGCCACACAAGTACTCTGAACTTCACGAGCTTTTTACCTGACTTCAGAACACCCACTCCTTAAATGACATCTACAAGGAATTATCAAGTCAGCCATGGGGCATTAGCATCTAGTGATGGACAATTTAACTTTTTTTTTTTTAAATTAGCATGTAGTTCTGTACAGAAATATATGTAGAGCATGGAAAACTACAATTTTATTGTGCTTTATTTAATGACTTCCTTTCTTCATATTCATGATATAGTTATTTCTTTTCTTTTTTTTTTTTTTGGATTGATGATAATATTCTCATCTATTTCTACATCTTTGGAACCTAGTTGTATCTGCAGCTTATGAGACAGCAAACTCAATAAATATTAAAACGATGTTCAAACCATTAGCTACTGTTAGCAACTTTACACGCATCATGTCAAAATAAAGATGTAAAGACAGATACACTGACAAAAGACAGCTTGGGGCTATGGCAGCCTCTCCAGAGCACTTTCCTCAAGACTTCCAAGAAACAGTGAGAGACATGATTAATGGCACATAGAAACTTGATAGCATTTGTTGGGGCTGGGTTCATTTTGGAAATGAGGGGCATCCCTGCCTTCTCCCATGGAGAGCAGCAGCCATCCTCCCTGTCCTGACCTCGGCTGATATCAAGGCTCCCCCTGGGTGTACTCATTTCAAAATGTCTGTGTGAGATGAAGAAACACAAAGGTTTATTTATTTTCCTGGAAAGTTAAGTTGCATGGAGGGACCTCAGCTGGGAAGGCCCTCAACCACTGTTAGAAAATCACCCAGTAAACAGGGGATGCTTGGAAAACACAGAACAGAGCTCTGTTGGGGGATCCAGTTTTCTGATATGAGTCAGCATGGGCTCCCTCAAGGCTCGTACTTCTTAGAGAGACAAGGTTTAAGTGGTGGGGAGTACAGCAGTGGAGGATATGTGAGAAGGCTGGGGACCCATGGCAACTGTGGAGCCACACCTGACACTGACAGAAACAGCACAGAAAAAACACCCACCCTGATCCACGACTGTCAGCTGGGGAAACACAGGCACAACCTGTCTTTAAGCTGTGTTTAAGAAAGGCCTCAGCTTCCAGGGCTAAAGATGCACCCTGGGGAGGACAGGGTGTGCCACAGGGAGACAGGAGTCCCCGACAGAGAGCAGCCATGGGACACACATGCCAGGACAGGGACACCCCCAAGGGACCATGGCCATGGGAAGCAGTGTCAGGCCAAGAACACCCCTGAAGGACTGCGGGCAGAGAGGGCCCTGTGACCTGTGAAAACAGGGGGATGTGAGCTTTGGGATAGGGGAGTACAGGTGCACAACTGGGTGTGTTTGTGTTTGTGCTTGTGTTTGTGTGTGTGAGTACTCACATCTCTTTTTCTCTCAGTTTGATCTGAATCTGGGCAGAAGTTAGACAGCACACTAGGAGAAATTGCCTGATTAAATATGCAGCTTGCACCAGAGCTGAGAGCCCTGGCAGTGCAGGCATCTGCCAGGTGCAGGCAGCTCCCACCAGCAGCCAGGACTGCCTCCACCTTCTCTCCCAAAACTCCTGTGACCTCTGAACTGGTGTCACAGTTCGCGTGTCATGGCAATAAGTGCCCAAGACAGCAGCACGCAAGATTGGAGATTACTTTAATGTTTTCTTCTTCCATAACCTTCAGGCCTTTCAGCTTCTTCAAGCTTAAAATGCCTTTTTTTCCCAGTGGAAATTTCAAAATGGGGGCTGAGTGGAAGAGAGGGGAGAAAAACCAGCCTAAACACAGACATTATATTTTAACATGACAACATACAGGAGATGGTCCAGAGCTGTAGGATGTATTAATTTGGATGTGTTTATTTTGTCAGTTTAAAAATACAAAGTTATGGAAACATATTCATTAACAAATGGCACAATGTTGGACAAAGTGTCTAAGATCAAGTAATCCCTCACTGAAGACAGATCAAGTAATGCCTTGTAGTCAACAACAGCACAGGACGTACAGGATTGCAGTCTAACTATAAAGACAATTTAATTTGTTATTCTCAAACAGTTCTCTTTAGTCCTTATTCCTCTCTCTTCGTAAATACAATGTATTTTTCAAACACCAAGCTTAGCACTGTTGTAAGGGGAAGACTGATTACACTGTCTGTAGCTAAGCAGAAAGCCTGGAATTGCTGAAGGCTGCAAGAGCTAAACTCACACTTAATAAATTGAGCCCAACCTACCCTTGCCACAAACGCATTATCAGCCATGCTAAATGGAAACACATCTTTATAAGGCAGGGAAATTAACTAAAATTACATGCTATGTTTATAACTGTCCTGATGTTCTTCCAGCTTTGTACTGAAAAACTCCTAAACAGCAAAGCTGGTCTCTTCCCTACCCTCTGAAGGTAGAAAGCCTCTGGCATGTTTATGTTCAAATAGGTTTTTTGAATATAATGGGGAAAACAGCAGTGGTAAACATATTATATAGCACAATTAAAACCTGTATGTAGATATTTTTAAGTTGCAGACATTGAGTGTGGAATGTCTGCCTTTTGAATTAAGGGAAGATTCCTCTAAGGGGTCTTCAGAAGAAATTTTTTAAATAACAGAATAAGAAAACTTATATCATTAGGACTGCACATAAACCTTAAAGAGCAATCCTTGGAGACTATAATACAGGCTAATCAGGTGAATCTTCCTGTGTTTTGGGATATTCTACTTCAGTTTCTCATCTTTGCTTCCCTTAAAAGAGTTAAAGCCCTCTCATAGCTCTGGAAAATACCCATTTACCCATATGTTATTCAAACTGACCATAGACTTGTCAAATTGACAGGTTTTTGTCCCCCAGAGGAAAAGCACAGTTGCGACTTCTCTCGCAGTACATGGCTGGGGTGTAATAAATGCAGAGGAAAGCAGTTCAGGATGCCAGACACACACAGGCACCAGCTTCCCTGTCCTTGTCTCCCTCCAGACAAAAGACCTCAGCACAGAGAACACAATGTCACCCAGAACCTGTCTAGATTAACCAATTATATACAACTTGGTAGCCTGCCTGAAATATTTCCTGTGTGACTTTAGACCTGTTTTGGAAATGCTATGATTCCCAGAAGACTTAAAACAAAGAGAAACAAACACTCTGCTTGGGTCAGAAAGCAAGTGACATTGAGCCCAAATGAGATGAATGAGATCCCTGTTAATATGGAGCATCCATTTATCACCCCACCTGAACACACAAAGGTAATTTGTAGAACCGCTATGTTTATTAAACCCACTACAAACAGGTGCACTTGAAAATAATACAGTTCCATGATCTGCAGGCTTTATGAATGAGATTCAAGTTCTTTTTTTAATCTCCCTCCCCCCCCTTATTTTTTTATTCCCCTTTTCTTTTTCTGTATTTTCCTTTTCTCCTATGAAGCTGGGGAAAGAAACTATTTAGGAAAGATGATGCAGTGTCTCCTTGGTCATACCATTATGTATATTCTGAGCAAACTGAGCAAACAGGTATTATATGTTCTGAGCAAACAGAGTTGCCATGAAATTAGCAAAATAACTTTTTGTTAGTCAGTGTTTAACTTCTATGTACAGTGCATTATGTACAACATATGCACTCAGTTCTGACAGCCTCTAGCCTGTTGTCTCCTCAAATGTGCGCCTAAGAAGCTCAATTATGTACCTGTTATAAAGCTTGCCTATTTCTTATCTGATAAATTATAAATTAACTATTACCATAGAAATTGTTGAAATTACTTGAATAAATGGAATATTAATTTTAAACTAGATTATTCATGTATATGAAAACTACTTCAGTATGCAAAATTTGAAGATTCGGGCACTTCTTCCCTTCTCCTCCTCCTTTTCTTTTCTTCCTCAAGACAAAGCAGTATGATTTTTTTTTGTGAGCCATGTTTTTTAGGCTTCTTTTGCAGACCAGTTGGAGGCAGATTAGAAAGATTTCTCTCCTTGGAGTGAGGTAAACAGAGCTAAGAGAGTAACAGCACTCAGAAGTGGTGTTATATCTCTTCTCTTTAGTCATCCATATAGTTTGTTCATCCTGATAATTTAAGTGTTTTCCTTGCAGTGACAGAACACTGTGTAACCATATTCTGCTTATGCTTAAGCAGAACCTGCCTATCCGTGCAGTACTGCCACTGAGCAGTTGTTCCCTGTCCCACATTTGAGTTTTTTACACATTACCGAGAATAATATTCTGAAATCCTTCTCTTTTTTTTTTTCTTTTTGCCTTTTTTTTTTCCCCTGGGTATATGTCCAGTTTGTGAGAATAATTTTGTATTCTAAAGTTGCCCTCCAGCACTTGCCACTGCTTTTAGCCTGGTGTCATCTTCAAATGTGCTAATTATGCTCTACTCCATTATCTAGGTTGTTAGTGATTGAAATAGTATGAGATTGGGAGCAGAGCTTTGGGGAATCCCCACTTGATCCTTCTCTTCTGTTTTTGCAGCGCTCTGTTGGTAACTCTTTGGTAGGTTCATGCAAGTCTGGGATACTTTCATTACGCCCTTTTTCCTCTAACTTATTTTTTGAAATCAAGTGGCACTGTGGCCTCTCTAGAAAGAGGCCTTGAAGTTTTAGTTGCCCAAGTGGTTTGAAAGTTGTATACATTGCCTTTCAGAAGAAATCCTCATACTTCTGAGTTCCTGGTCCCCTGGTTTCTCTAATTACATAATGCTGGTGTGACTTCCAGGTAGGCCCTTACTGTGCTGATGCAGAATAAGGGAAGCACACAAAACATTATCCTTGTGTTTAAAAGGTTCCTCTTAAAAGATACTCATAATCTGATGTTGCTATCAAAAATACTTTCTAAAACTTGGTTGTTCTTGGGAAACGACCTGTTTGTGGTAAATCTCTGCATACTTACCTCGAAAATTTTTGTTTAAAATTATGCTTGTGAACGCTGTTCTTTTATTAAGAAATAAACCTCTTTCCAAGCAATGTAGTTCAGTTTGTTCACTGACTTTGTTAACATTTAGTGAGTAGAATAGCAGAATCTCATTTCAGAGAATAGCTCCATAATTTCTTGCACCTACCATAAAAACAAGCAAATTGACACCCTGCCAGGAGTAGCCAGAGGAGATCTTAGGAGAGAGTTCATAATGATACTGTTGCCATATTGCATGCCTGTAAATAATTCATTAAGTCAACCACCCTTTTGTTTTAAGCAAACATGAGCAGATGCCTTCCTAAATTGGATGCAGACAACAGTTTTCAGAAAAACATTGTTGCAATATGACACTTAAAAAGAGTAACATTTTTCCTTTACTGACTTTTGAAGCGTTATCCACTCTGATAATTCACAGTGATTACTTCTGCTACACATCAAGTCCTTCATTGTTTTTCGTCTATGTTTTCCACATTTTTGCTGTGTGATAGATTTCACAGTTAACTCTAGCATGGTGGAAAATTAAACTAATTTGCATGCAGTTAAGAGAGCTGAGTTTTGCAGAAGCCCAGAGTGCTAGTATTAATTATTTAATACAAGGCCTGCAGCTTTGATGTTATGTCTGCTTTGTATTTAGAAAACCAAAAAAAAAAACCTCATCCAGGCATTTGAGTCTTCTCTGTGCTTTTAATTAAAAGACAAGAAACAAGAAGTTTGGGGGTCTAAGCAAGATGTTAAATCTAGTTACAGAGCTGATGACTCCTCAGTACTCAGCTTGTAAAGACAGGTCCTCCTGTCTTTAAAAATTCGATATTTATACTGTGTAGAAGTGTGTAAATTTTAGTTTTAGCTGTAGTTGTATTTTTTTACCTGCTCAGTGGTGTGAAGACTCACACACGATTAAGAAGTGGTGTTTTATTTTTGCTGTTTGTACTTAGAATTTTGGCAACCTCCTTTCTTGTGAACAATTGTCTGCATATAAGTTCATTGAGCATGAGCTCTTGTTATATTCATTTCTCTATACTGATTTCACTCCAAGATTTTCTTCTTTAAAAAAACTTTGAAATAGGAAATAAGGATCTCCATGTATCAAAAAGTAAGTTCTGAATAATGCAATCAAATGCAATGAGTTTAGACAATATTTTCCAAATATTTGTTCCTCTGAAACACTTCTGGCAAGTTTTGCACCATCTCAGCCAGTTGTTAAATTAGATGTCAAGTTTCTTCTGAATTAGGTTTGCATTAAAAGTTTAGAAATTTCTATAAGGGCAGCTCTAAGGTATGTTGCATGTATTATTTACTAGAAGATAAAACAGAATGTGCAAGCAACTTGATTTTACTAGTCCAATTGATGTTTCAGTACCCCTGCAGTTTTGATTGTTTAATAAGATTCTGAGTCATAATCCTAAAATCCTTCTTCATATAAATTACATAATTTTTACAGTACAAAAAAGTGTTTGAAAATTACTTTTTTAGGATTTAAAGTATAGCTAGACATTGTATATTTCAGTTAGTCTAGTTGAATCTGAAACAATAGAGGGGGAGAACCTGAAGTGATTTAGAAATTTATTTTTCCATCAGTATCTCTTATGCTCATCATAACACCTTTAGAAGTCTCTTTATTTTTTCCCTCCGACTTTTTCAGGGGAGAAAAGCAAAATACTGTGGATGAATATGGCATGGGTGGAAAATGTAATTGGGAGAGTCTTAGGATCTCACGTCTGGAGGAATTTTTATACCCTTCTAATCTCACAGGCTCCAGGACATCATCTCGTTATTTTTGCACTAAAGTAACAGTGCTTATTGTGACCTTTGCTCAAGATAAATTATTTAGATACAAAGTTTCTAGCCTTCTTTCGGCTGTCTATTATTGCTATACTCAACATTGTGGCATTCTTTAAAACATTGGGGTTAAATTCACGCCTCTAACCCCGAGTCCTGTGAGGATCTTATTGCTCAAATGAGAGTAACAACATAGACAATGAATGTACAGGTGCAAGGTTAATTTCATACTTAAGTATCATCAGGTTAGGGCCTTGGCAAAAATTAGAAGTATTTTTATAGTAAAAAGTCATAATGTTTTTCCAATTATTACGAATAGTGTAGATTAATTTTTATTTATCCGTAACATTCTCCATACAAAAATGATTGACACTTACAAATTGATTGAAAACATTTAAAATATTCCAAGAGAGAAATCAGTTTGTCAAACTGAGGGGCTATAGGGACTTTTCCAAATTATTGGATATTTTCTTATGGTGGGCAGGGAGGGGGACTTGTGGGTTATAAGGTCAGATTTATCATTTCGGGTATAATAAATTATTTAATTATTCAAACATAACCAGAAAGTCTGTCATTTATGTCGGATATATGATATGCTGATTTTTCTGAATACAACCGAAATCTCTCTCAGAAAGATTTACAGGGTTAATAACCTCCAGCTATTTTAAGTCACAGCCAATCCTCATGGAAGCAGCACAGAGATTATACAGAGGGCTCGTTTTCCCCGTGGTTACTGCCTTGTGTTTCAAACATGAGGTGCTCAATGGAAATAGCATTCTCACGCTTTGAGGGAGCTGGGAATGCTGTGGCTCCATCCTTCTCTGTCTCGTGCCCCCACCCTCTTTGCTCCACTGCTACAGGAGGAAGAAGCGCGGCTACCCCGTGTCAGCCAGCAGTGAGCACGCGGCTTTGGGTTACGCGGAATCAATCGCCAATCTTTTGGCTAGAATTAGATTTCCCTGACTGCCAGCCCAGTGGAGAGCCCTAAGCAGCCACCCGAGGATGACTACTTTTAAACAACCAAACAGACAGGAGGCACGCTCAGAGGTCCCTGAGAAGATAAAACTGTTTCTTCAAAAATGAGTGTTCACGCACCTCAGGTGGTGAACTGTAAAGAGCAGGTTCCTAACCTTGTGGAGTATGAAAAGCCTAGATGAAATCCTAACTCTGGAAATATGATTTGGTGTCAATGAGATCATCATGTTGTCAATGCTGTCTAAAATAGCTCTGGAAAACTCACACTGTTTCTTCTCCATTTAGTTATTAACTAATCAAACATTTTCATCAATTACTTTCTAGCTTACTTTTTCAAATTAAAATAGAAATTTCCTAAGCAGTAAATAATGTCATGTCAAAATATAGGCTGCAGACTTTTTTGTGCTTTTTTTAGCAGAGTAGGAGGGAACAGTACCTAAAATTAAGAAAATTTAAGTAGTGAGGGGATGAACAGCCCAGTCCCTTAAAACAAGATAATCATTTTGCTTTATATTTTCTTGTCAAACACTTCACTTTTTTTTTTTTTCCCCTATGAAGCTTTAGTGGTTTTCAGCCTCAGAAATCTGGTCCACCCAGAACACTGACCACTATTATAAGCTTAAATTAGGAAAATCCATGCTTTTTTAGCTGAAGAATCCATGAAAAAGGAGTAGCACCATGAGATGCAGACGTGGCAGCAACTTCATCATGTAAACTGCTCTAAGAATTCTTGGTCAATGGCTTCTCCAGCACATCTTTTCCCAGTAAACTGGTCCATCAAAAAGAGTCACTTTAAATTTGAAATAGTAGTGGATATGTTGCTGGAATCCATGAAATCTGCACAGAGGCACAAGTTAAAAATATAGCCAAACAGAGATCCTTTGGTGATCACTTTTTTTTAACATGACTGCACACTCGATATGTGTCAATGCTCTGTATTTTTTGTCAAACAATTTTTGTTTTTATTATGACATTAATGCTAACTTGCCGAGTGGCTCTGGAAGGAACTACAAGGGAGCAGGGAAAAACCTTACCTCCTAATCCAGTCTATGAATGAGGGGAAAAGCTTTTACAGTTCTTGATAATTTGCTGACGTAGCAAAACTTCAAAGCCCAGCTTTGTTCAGCTTAGGTGAAATATTTTTAATTTTTTGGATGCATACACAAGATGAAGTAGACACATGGTATGCTAGAATTCTGAAACCCCAGCTACATCATAAATACATTTTCGTCAATATTGTTGGCAAAGACTAATTCCAAGATAGCCAAGACTGAGATTATTTCCTTGTCTTCCCTGCTTTGGAAAGAATGTGACTTTTTGTTGTTTAGTGTTGACAATAAACCACAGCCATCTTTCACTGCTCTTGTATCTCCATTATGTCTCACATAGGCTTAAAGAAGGTCAGGAATTTTCCTTTCCTGTATTTTATATATCAGACAAAGCCTGTGATTGACATAGTATGCTTCTCCAATTTTTTTTTTTTTTNAAGACCACATGTTCAGTTTTCGTACTAATACAATTCTTTCTTCTGTAACCAACTAGCCCTTTGAGGCTCTGTAACTTCACACATCTGGCTGCCAGGTTCCCTCAGTGACCATTGTAACTGCTGCTGGCTTATCTAAAGTGTTTTTTCTCAACACGACCTCCTCTAACACTTCATTATAGCAAAACTGCTATTTAGTTTCCTGAAGACTATTGCCATCTGTGTGTTTCATAGCTTATAAAAGTAGAAAGATGGTCTTGCAGGCTTTAGTATAATAGTTTGGCTATATTTTTTTCAAAATTAGTATCTGTAATTGAAACATTTTAGATCCAATTTGTGAGAACACACTGAATTTAGTCATTGTCCTGCCTGCTAGTATTTTGCACAAAGATAGCAATCATTTCACAGTTTTGTTCACTGAGTGTATAATTTCCCTGAAAAATACCTGAAATGTGCAGTGGGGTACAATCTATCCAGTTCTGAAGTTTATTTTATGTCAGTAAAAGGATCATCTCCAGAAACTAGAAAGCATGTGCCAAAAGGAGTTTTTTTCGTTTAACATTTAGATGAAAATTCTTCTCGTCATTGTTCCTATAAACATCACAGGAATCCAGTCACTTCCCTCGCTGAGTTATTCTCTGCTTTGCATCTCCCAATCAGCAGTACTGAGTGTTTTCTGCTGCCTTGTCTTAACTGACGAAGGAGAAGGCTGATGTTTATATTTTCAGCTTCTTCACAACAATGGAGCATTATGGCTTGCTTTCCAGGAGAGAATAAGCTCTGCCAAGCATGAGAAGGGGAAAGTGAATGCAGTGAAAAAGAGATGCCAATTTCTTTTCAGATGTACTGGCCATGTGGTATGCATTAGGACTTCAGAGCAGCTGTGGTAAAACTGGTGGCTGCTCTTAGCCTGTTCATGATTTTAAGTTCCCATATCTGCAAATAAAATTTGTAGAAAAGTTTTGGGGTTTCCCTTTGGCAGCTAGAGTACATAAGCTGTCTTAAAGTAGTATTGGCTTTCTGTGAACACCTTGGAAAGCAAATCTAGCCTGAAAGTTGCCAAAATGCATCTATTTTTTTCTGGTTTAATCTGCCATAAAATCAAATGTTTGAATATTGTTCTGAAATTGTTTCTCTGTCTAGGCAGTGGGGGAGCTTATTTTGACATGTTGCATTTATTTAGATGAAGAAGACTGAAAAACAGCTGACTCCTTTATACACTAACTTAATGGATCTGAACCTTTAGCACAGTACAGTTATTTTATACAGCACTGACAGCATTTGTCATAGTCCTTCTCAGGTTGATGAAACTTTTTCAGTATAAGCATGACCTGTTGGAGTCACAGAAACTTTGCTTACTGCTAAGGCAAGGAAAAAGGCTTCAGGTGGGAAAAAAGATGTCATAGTCACCTGTGGCTAGACCAATTCTTTGTCCTAGGGCAGCTACCTATCTTGTACACAAGTTCAATTTTATCTTTAGCTAGTATCTAGTTTGATGTAATGATGTGCCGAGCCTTTTGAGGTCCTGTGTGTGTGCCCTACATGCCAATTTTCCTCATGGAGGAGTAGGGCTCTTTAGCACTGTTACAGCATGCTGCCCAGCCTCAAAGCATGTCTTTTGGTTAGAAATGTCTACTGAACTTTCCACTCTTTACATTGTAAAGCATTCCATGCATCTGGAGTGTCACTTTGCTGGGAGATTTGTTGTCATGTTCTCTTTCTTTTTGAACCCCTTTCATCTGTATCATTTGATCTAAATTTTCAATTTTTGTAGCAATTTCTGCTTAAGCTCTGGAGACCAAGGTCTTCTTTCCAGTTGCTTCAGATGAACTTTACAGCATAGTGCTGCTTGTTGCTCTTCATGTATTTGCTATCTTCAAAGCAGAAAGAAGAAATTAACTAACTCAGGCACTAAAGACTTCATTTGTATGAAAAGAAGAGGTGATGCAGGCCTAAGAGTCACAAAATATTCAATGGTGTAAGCCCTAGGAGCAAATTTCTGTTAGAAAAACTTAAGAGTTTGTATAGCCATCATAAAATGCTGCATAATAGCAACATGCAGTGTATTGAAACACTTTCATTTGGTTGTTGGGAGAGGTGGGGTTTGTTGCATGTTTTCTTCCCCTTCTACTCCTGTTTGCACCTGCCTATTCTAGCTGAGAAAATACAGACTTCTCTTTAGTTTTTCCAGTCCCAACAAAAATGAGGAAAAAAAAGAAAAGTCATCACTGGAGAGGATGCTACTTCCTGTCAAAAAAATCACCAGGCTCTGTAGTACTACTATTACTGAGTTGTAGGAGATGCACAATAAGGAGGAAAACATAATACACCCTTGGTGTAATGGGAGAGTGAGCAGCAGAGCTGCCTTCCTCCACTGCAGAGTCTTCTATGGTATTTACAGTGGTTTTTTGCTCTTCCTGATGATAAATCTTCCTAGCCACTCATGTTGTCGCCTCATGGCCTCTGCTAGCTTTTCTCCCTTAATGGCCTTTTGGGCATATATTCTCACCTTCTCAAATGACTTGAAGCTGAAGAAGAAACAATACCAAAATACATAACAGATGCACAAGTGTACCTTGGAGATGTATGTCTTATGGACACAGAACTGTCATCACACTTCCATAAGCACATTTTTACTGTCTCATTCATCATGCATGTGCGGCTCTCTGGCAGTATGCTTGCTCCCAGTGGGGTAAACTTCTATTCTGAATCCAAACTACCTGTATACAGCTTTTTACCCTGTATGTTAGACTCTTTTTCTTCCAGTCTAAGGCTTCAGGTCTCCATCTTTTTTAAGTTATGTAAAAGCCACTTTTATTTCCTTTTATTATTGTGCTGCTGAAACTTCGGTGTTATAATCGTAGTTTTCACTGCCTGTACCCAAAGGGCATTTTGAGAATGCCTAAGAACAACTGAAAATTGACAAGTTTGTAAGGTCTGTGTGAAATGTAATGGAGTGGTTTGTAATTATTTTTATTTTAATTTCCAGTAGAATTTAATAAATTTCCACTAAAATTTAATTATTTTTATTTTCATGTCCAGCTATGGACAATGGAGTTAGGCATAATTAAGTGGTCCTGGCTTTATGTGAAGCTTCTACTGAAGGAAATCTGCACTACTTCAAGATAACTGAGCAGATAGTTTTAGTAATTTGAGAGGAGATAGAAGCACCCCAATCTGGACTGGCATACACCAGCATAACTGGTGGCAAGAGAAATTCTCCATGCCTCTGCCCCAAGAGTGATTAAACATTGCCTCTCTCAACCCATTTTTAGAAATGTTCAGAAAGCTAAACTCCTTTCGAATGAGGAGACTCCTTTAAACAAATCTTAGGTGGCATAACTCATGTGGAGGTTTTGATATGTAAAACATATCTTGAGTTTTTATTTCCTGGGATAATTTTTCTAATTGTCTCTTTTTTACTGCTTCCAGGGTTTAACTGTCAAAAGTTGGGGAATCGTGGAGGGAGAAAAAAAGAATCTGATCTCCATGATTTGCTCTATGGTTAACCTCCTATAAAAGAGCAATTAAAGTACAAATATCTTTATTGCCTTGAGTACTGAAGGACTTAATGACCACAGAGGCATATTAGTTCTTTCAAGTAATCCAAGAACTTTATATAAACACTCCTCCATAAAACATTCCAGAAAGGTATTTTCTCTGAGTTGCTTCCACTACAAGAATTTTCAGGACTATTGTTAAGGTTTTGATGTTAGTAATTCTATACATTTCAGCAACGGTAGATTTCCACGAGGAAAAATATGGTCAAAGGTTCCTGAAGCTTTGGTGTGTGGTTGGAGCTAAATGGGAAGCAGAAGAAAGTGAGTTTTGGGCTTCCCTGAACCAGCCACAGAGAGCATTTGTTTCCAGGTGCATATGAATAAGTTCATGGAGCTAAGAGTTACTCATACCCAGTGGATAACATCCTGGATGATATTCTGCTTTTATTTTCACTGTTGTGAAACTTATAGTAGGAGACTTTTTCCCAGGTCTCTAGCTGTACCAAGAGAAAAGTTTTCATCAGAGGGTTGCTGTGTAAGTTTATGATAGGGTCCTTGTGAGGAACAGCTTTGAGGCTTTTCACATGGTGCAGTGAAATACACATGCTGCGATGCCTTAGTTACTGCTTGCATTGAAACAGTTTCTGGAGATGAATTAGTAGGGAAAGCTTTGTTTAGAGACATTCAGACTTGTGAGAGTAGTCCTCTCCAGGGACTGCCAATGCTTGCTAGGAAAACTGACTTTTCCAGGTTTAAAGCTTAAAGGAAAAAAAAGCCCTAAAGTAGGGATGTGTAAATTCTGCAGTGCTTCACAAATGTCTGCATAGCATGGAAAAGGGAACACAGTTTGAAACAGGGTCATGCCAATATTTTAGCTAAAGGTGAAGATTTATCCAAAAACATATTCTGAAAACAAAGTAGATATGTCTGAGATGCAAACACAATTATTAGCATAGAAAGTACTTCCAAAACATGCAAATGCAGAGAAAGGTGAGGAAACTTGAAATTTTACATCTTTATTTAGAGGCAGGAGAAATAACCTATATCAAAAGGTATTTTAAGGTCAATATTTTAGAAAAAAAACCCAAACTTGTTCAAATGTTAAGAGTGCTCCTACTTAAATGAGTTACATTGTTATACAAAATAATTAAACAGCTAAAGTATGTATTAAAAAATTGGAATCCCCTCTTTGTTGCAACCATAGGTACATGGGTATTACATAAACAAAATGACCAGAGGTTACTGTGGACAACAATGTAATTAAAATTACCAATTTTTGTCTCTCTATGTTATGGTCAAAACAATCTATTGCACATCCTTTTTGTATTGTGTTATACCTATGCAACATGAATGGGGCACTTAGTGAAACAGCTTATCAATCACAGCAGAAATACAAGACTTTTAAACAGAAAATTAATTTAAGTGTAGACTAGGATGTTATCTCCAACACCATAGTCCCTACAAAGGGGAGATCAAGCTATAATAGAAACTGTCAACCCCACATGAACCACTTAATCATGTTTATATATAACTTGCATATTAAAAAGCAATATCCAATGTCAATGGCTCAGATATAAAAATATCTTAATAGTCAGTAACTGACTAATGAATACTGCAGTAATAACAGTTTAATTTGAAGAATTCTGACAGCTGGTTGCTTTGATGAGAGCTGTTACCAGGGAGCCCTAGTCCCATGCTGAGAACATCCACAGCATGCTGATTTATAGCAGCAGTGCAGAACTGTTTAATGTCAGCACCTCTCAGCTAAAGTAATAATAAACAGGAACGTTATGGTTTATTTTTCTGTATGAATTGTTCAGACTCTGTATGGTAAGCACCAGCTCAATAGGGGATAATAGCTGCCATTCCCCAGGGAGTTGTAACTGAGGTTTAAACATTTTTATTGGCAAGGTTAGTGTATCAAAATGAATCCAGCAGAACTTGTTTTTTCTATTATTTTTAAAATTTTCTTTCTTTTTTTTTTTTTTCTTGATTTCTTATCCCATTCTGAAAAGTAGGTATCATTCCTGTAATTATGAAAGCTTCTTTTGGGTTCCAACTGCACTTTTTTTTGTAGTAGTTAAACTGCTTTCCCTTTTTATGTTTGGTGTTGGGTGTGAATTTACGACAGATAGCAATGCATAGCCCTTTTTTTTCCTTCCTCCACTCCCTTCCTGAATTCTAAAATTTGCAAATGTGAAATCATTTTGCACACTTCAAAGAAAGCGAGCTGCTGTTTAATTAAACATTTCATCCGAAGAAATGTTACATACTGAAAGGTTTAAAGCAAAACTTTTTTCTTTTTTACAAGGTTGTCACTTCTTGTATACCTGCAATTTTGAATTGGAACAACACCTTGGAGGCAGAAGCTTGGAATATATCTTAGTTTAGCCTCCCATCTTGACCAGGCTTCCAAACACTGGAGAACATTCACTATGAGCTAGGTAAAGGGAGAAGAGTTTTCTCAAATATTTTCTCAGAGAACTTCTATCCTACTGAATCTTTTCCTCTTAAGGACGTATTTATTGATTCTTGTTTTAAAACAAATCAAATGGAAAAGTCAGAGACTGCACAGCTCTTTTGGTTTACTACTAGTTGATGTTTTCTGCCAAGACATTTCTTTGACCTACCTGACAATTGCTACAGCTGCTGCTGATGGATATTTGAGCATTCCTGTTTTATAATCATGGCACACAAAATACACAGTGAGCATATCAAGGTGCATCTAGAGCCACATCTGTCCTCACACTGATGTGCCTTGGCAAAGGCAAGCATGAAGTAAACACAAACATAAACCTAACACACCACATCCATCTCCTGATGCCTCCCTGCAGGAGGCTGTGCCCTGGGTACCCCAGCAGGAAAAAGCTGATTAGCAAAGGGGAAGATGATAGAATGGGATTTAAAAATTAATGTCTGAAAGTCTGGATAGGGGGGAAAAAACTCCCATGCTTTTTATAATTTATTTAAGGTATGGTATATCAACAAAAAAACACTTTTTCACCTTTTTAAATGTGGAAGCAGCACCAAGGCAGGTGTAAGCTGAACAAGAGCTATACTTGGAAAAATCAGTACAGTGTCTTAAATTAGGGGCATGCTTGAATAATTTCTCAGAACAGTTATTTAGAGGGGGGATTATCTTTGAAATACTTTTGGAAAGGCAGAACAGTGTTGCATACAGATCCATCAGAAGCTCTTTGTGCTATTTTGGAGATGAGATTGGGCAGTTATCCTTCAAGGGGGCAGGGCTGAACTTAATGAAGAGCATTTTGTTTGGAGATTTGACCTTTCTCTTGAAACAGATAACAATTTTCTCAATTTTATCTGTCTTCTTTGAATGCTGAAATCTTGGAAGACTTTTTGTTGTTGTTTTGAATGACATCTGAAGGGATGCTGCTGTTCATTTCTCTGTTAATTGTCATATCACTGGCTCTTAGGAGGAATGACCTGGAGGTTCCACCCTGTGGCAATAAAACTGAGAAATATTCTGTTCCTTGTCTGAGGCAATTTGGTTTTTTTTTTTAAATATATGTTTTGGCTCCAAATCAGACCAAAACTGCACAAGAGGAATAAAAGTAATTTCTAACAATCAAAAATATTATTTTTTAGGGGATTTTCTTGGCTAAATGTCCAGAAGAAAGTTTCCATGTTCAGCATATTATTTAGTATATATAAGGACTGGTTGATGAAAACTGATACCATGGTTCAATGTGTTGTCTTTTTCACTTTTGGTAGGAGCTGTGGCTCATAATTTGCATTTAATCTGGGATATCTTATTTCATTCTGAAATTTTAGTAGATTTTTTTTGTCTGTTTTCTTAAGAGTTTATTTTCACTCTTTGGAACATTTAAGTTCAAACAATTAGAAGTAAAGGCTTTAAATCTTTCTGAACATAAACCTTCAATATCAGTATTCCAGGTATGAATCACTGCTGATATAATGCTGTTAGCCAACTTTTAACTGGGTATTACGCTTGTCTCAGGTATATCTGCCACCTGCTTATATAATTTGATTAGAAATTTATTAGCTCTTTATCTGAATCATATATATAACCTTTATAGAAATTGTAACAGTTTGAAGGTCAGTCCTTCACTTGCAGACTGCTATAAAAGCCTCATTTTGAGGTGACGGGATTATAATATCGGAGAACTAAGCAAATAACTAAATCATGCAACTGCCTTTAGCTCACATTACACTGCAGTCCTGCTGGCTGGAGCTGGTATTTGTACATAGCTTTCTGAAGGCAGAAAGTCCATGATTGCAATATGGTCTTTTATCTCTAGCTGGTATAGCAGAAAATAGAACATAAAAAAAAAACATAGCTATAATTAATCTGATGGATGTGATGAAAATATGAGGAGCAATCCAAGTCAATTTGAAGTACTTTTCTTCAGTAGTGGCACAATATGAAGCTAATGAATGATTTGAGCTATTTCTGAAATCACCATCTCTGCAGCCAACAAAAGCGCTTTGAAATAGTTCCTGATATCAAGCTAATGGTCGGGGGGCAGGAAAAAAGGGAACTGAATCTATTCCTGTTGATTACATTTTTGGCACTATCTGTATGCTATTTGCTTGGTTTTAAGGTCAACTACAGAGGTAGCATAGAACTTGTCCTTCTCTAAAGACATGTATTAACTCCTGCAGATGTTTACATTTTTCCCTGAAGTATCTGAGATAGGCCAAAGTTTTCATTGGGTAGCAGCTTCCACTCAACAGAAAAAAACCCAAAACCAACCAACTAACTCACCAATCAATCAACTAACATGTCTTCCTCCTATAGTCATATTTAGAAAAATTGATAGATTCAAAGCTGGCTGAAGTTTCTAGGGACTGCTGGATACTCATGAATTTCTCTGGCTGGTCTGTGAGTCATGTGCTCTCTTCCCCAGAGCAGCAGCCTAGATACTGCAAGGTTTGGGACAGCAGTGTCCTTCCCCTTTCCTGTACTGCTTTAGTTTGTGGGTTTGGATATTATGCCAGTTGTTGAAAATAATTACTGGGCTGCTGGAAACTGTCTTGTGGTACTGTACACTAAATATTTATTTCCCGTAGCTTGTATACTGGTGGCTTTGTGTTAGGAGGGAAGGAAGAAAATTAATTCTTTGATCCAGGTAATGGCTCTCCATCTTCTGCCAATGAGTTCCTAAATATTGACAAGGGCATTTATTTCTCACTGTCCTATGGACTTCTTGTTTTTGCACTAGAGTCTTCAAAAGGTTTGTCGGTACTTAGTTTTCAATGTTTGTCTAGTTAACACCCCTTTCCAATGATTTCTCACTTGGTTTCTCCTTTCCCTTGAGAAGTAAAAATATTTGGAGCTCTCTGGCTCTACTTTGGATTTTAGGCTCATTTTATAATAAGACATAATTAAAAATTATCTTTCTGATGAAAGCAGGTGGTTGTCTGTCTATTTAGGAGTTGTCTTCAAAGCATTGATAAATAAATTATAGCTGTGCAAAGATATTTATCTCCTAAAGAAGTGACAGAATGCGGGCCATTTGTATGTATCCTTGCATAAATTTGTATGTCAATTAAACAAATAACATTTTAAAAAATCTGAATTGCATTAATTTTATTCTCGTGTCTTGCTGGCAAAAGACACTTGTGGTAGAGGGAGGAAAGAGAGGTAGGAAGACAAAAGCATTTTGCTGTGGTAAATTGAATGCAGTGGCAGTACAAAAATGGAGACTTTTTTTTTTTCACCCTGTTCTTCAAAGGATTGTTTTGGTTAAAATGTCAAAAATGCCCAAGGGCTTACCCTGTGCTGAATGGACTATGCCATCTGTTTGTGTAATGAGTGACTTGGTATGCATAAACTGTTACCTAGGTGGTAGGATTCTCAGTGTGTCAGCTCTCCTGTCAACTGCTGTCCTTGTTGCAACTGTGACCCCTGAAGGAATTAGCTGCATGATTGACTGACTGATGATGATTGACATGCACACACAATTAACTCTTTAGCTGCAGCCACCATTGAAGGTGATCTCTGTGTCGTTAATCTGCAGAGCAGGTGTGCTGCTATTTCCGTGCCAGTGAGCTTGCACAAAGTAAATATGATTAAGCTGATAAGTGGAAGCTGGACAGAGCTGTGAGATACAGGGTTTGCTCTTAAGTCTAGCTGCTTTCTGTCACTTGCAACAACAGTGTTTCTTGGTGAAATTTCAAGTGAAGAAAAAAACTGTCGCCCTTAAAGTAGCTGAACATCTAAGGTTCAGCTTCCAGCTCCCAAAACTGTCCTTATCTGGATTCTTGTTTGAAGGGAAGAGTTTGATATTTGCTGTGAAAGTGCCAAAGTCCAGTGCCAGTGTGCAGAACTGATGCAAGGGATGGCTTTCCCCTCTCCTCCAGAGCTGCTTTGTGTAGTGGGTGAAGTGATCTCCATTCCCTCAACAGGTTTCTTAATGTAATTCTTATCAGGGGAACAGTGAACTCTAATATCCATGCTTATCAAAAATGACCATGTTCAGTCGGTCTGCAAAATAGAAGACTGGAAAAAAAAATCATCTTGAGACAGATTTTGAAATTCTATAGCACTAAAACGTATCAAAAATGTTCCTTTCCTGTGTAGGCAGAGAGAAAATCTAAATTTTCTAATTTTTTTCCTTCAAATATACCTCTAACAAGTACTAAATAACAAACAAGCCTGTCATTGTTATAAATGCTTACTGATAGCTTCTTGTCTAAATGGTTAAATTATGATTCTTATTCAGAATTCATCTCTAAGAGATTAAATGTTAAGAGCCCTAATCTTGGGACCCATTTTTCACAGTGAATTTTCCCACTTAATTCATGCATGACCTAACTTGTTTAACTTGTGCTTTCATTTACGTCTCATTTGAAAGGCAGAGCATCATATGACTGAGTGACTTTTATGTCTGGGCATCTGTGTTTGATCTGGTGAAGTCAATGACTGTATTCCAGTTGTATTGAGAGCAAAAAAGAATGTGTAGGGTTGTACTCCATTTTTGGCACACTAGACATATAGTCAAAAGATTTCTTGTTAACGGAGGCCTTATGGTAAATTTAGGTTCTGATCTACAAAGGGTTTTTGATGTACAAAGGTTTCACTGGATGATGTAAGCTGAGACCAGTAGCTTAAATCCAAACAGAATTGAAAACTTTCATAAATGCTCTATTCTCAACACAAATGGCTAAAATAGATTAGCAGCTTTCTGAAAAATGTAGCAAAAAGAAATAGGTATTGGCATGCTGGGTACAGTGGGAATTTATTCTGAATTTAATGTCAGTTTAGACTATCTTTTATTGGGACCCGAGGTGGTGAACTGCTTTTCAGAAATAGGGAATATTTATCTGGTCCAAATTGTGATTGTGGGAGCTTTGGAATGAAAACATGAAATGCTTTCATAAACAAACAATGTAATAAATACTGTTTCATTATTTAACCATAAAACATCTACTAAAGGATTTGTGTTGCACTGCCATTAACATATTTTAAGTATACAGTTTGGAAGGAATATGAAATTGACCATGTGTGTTTACAGTAATATTTGCAAATGAAATGCTTTTACTAGTACTGACTAACCATGTGGAATGGGGGGGAAATGCAGTTATTTGTGTTCTGATTGTGAAATTACATGTGTAATTGTAGTCATCTTTTTTTTCTTTTTTTTTTTTTTTTTGACAATATTATCATAGAGGCATAGAACCATAGAATTGTTTGCTTTGGAAGGGAACCTTGAACATCACCTATTTCCCACCCCTCTGCCACAGGCATGGACAATTCCCACTAGACCAGGTTGCTCAGAGCCCCATCCTGCCTGTCCTTGAACACTTCCAGGGAGGGGCATCCACAAGTTCTCTGGGCAGCCNCCACAATTAGGTCCCCCTGAAGCCTTCTCTGCTCCAAGCTGAAAAAAAAAATCATTTTGTCACGCTTTCCTCAAAGGAGAGATGATCCAATCCTCTAATCATCTTGTTGGTCCTTTTCTGGACTTGCTCCACCAGGCCCACATCCTTCCTGTGCTGGGACCCCAGAGTTGGACCCTGCAGTGGGGTCTCAGCAGAGCAGAGCAGAGGGGCAGAATCCCCTCCCTCCCCTGCTGCCCACGCTGCTTTGGATGCAGCCCAGGACACGTTTGGCTTTCTGGGCTGGG
>VWZP01009758.1:166921-180181 GCA_013396995.1 Dicaeum eximium
CTTTTTTTTTTTTTTTTTGACAATATTATCATAGAGGCATAGAACCATAGAATTGTTTGCTTTGGAAGGGAACCTTGAACATCACCTATTTCCCACCCCTCTGCCACAGGCATGGACAATTCCCACTAGACCAGGTTGCTCAGAGCCCCATCCTGCCTGTCCTTGAACACTTCCAGGGAGGGGCATCCACAAGTTCTCTGGGCAGCCTGTGCCAGTACCACTCTCACTGTAAAGAAGCTTTTTCTAATATCTAACCTAAAAGAACTCTCTTCCAACTTGAACTCATTGCCCTTTATCCTTTCATTACATGCTCTTGTAAATACTCTTTCCTCAACATTCCTGTAGGTTCTCTTCAGGTATTGAAATGCCACAATTAGGTCACCCTGAAGCCTTCTCTGCTCCAAGCTGAAAAAAAAAATCATTTTGTCACGCTTTCCTCAAAGGAGAGATGATCCAATCCTCTAATCATCTTGTTGGTCCTTTTCTGGACTTGCTCCACCAGGCCCACATCCTTCCTGTGCTGGGACCCCAGAGTTGGACCCTGCAGTGGGGTCTCAGCAGAGCAGAGCAGAGGGGCAGAATCCCCTCCCTCCCCTGCTGCCCACGCTGCTTTGGATGCAGCCCAGGACACGTTTGGCTTTCTGGGCTGGGAGTGCCCATGGCTGGGTTATGCCCAGCCTCTCACGCACAGTACCCCAAGTCCTTCTCACAGGGCTGCTCTCCATTCCTTCATTCCCTGCCTGGATCCATAGCAGAGGTTGTCCCAGCCCAGCTCCAGCACTTGTACTTGGCCTTATTAAACCACATGAGATTCCCATAGGCTCACTACTTGAGCTTATCCAGGTCCCTCTGGATGGCATCCCATCACTCAGGAGTGTCACCACACCACTCAGCTCGGTGTCATCTGCAAATTTGCTGAGGGTGCACTCAATCCTTTTGTCTAGGACAGAACTTTGTCTGCAGTGTATTTTTGGGAACAGATGAAGATGCCATAAAGTGCTATCTCTGTCTTCCTAGCCCTTTTTTAACTCACTCAGTACTCAGTTTCACATGTAATATGCTCATGTTTGAAAAGCCTTCCTTACCGTCCCCTCTAACTATGTCTACTAAAATCATTAACACAGAAGTGTGTTTTAAGTATCTCATTTGGTATAGGACCTTGAAGGCTCTTCTCAGACTTTGAGATTGGTGATTGTTTTGGTGTTTTGTTTTCATTTTGTTTTCATCCACAACACTTGAACTGCTGGAACTCAGTGGGGAAGAAAAGCTTTTCCTAGTACAATGACATCTGTCTCTAATGACTGCTACTTGGTTTAGCTTCTTGCTTTATGCATGCAAGATCAAATGGTGCAGTATTTTTATTTTTTACAGTAAAATAACTCTCTTTAAACAAGGTTAAACATGAGCTCTTTGAAGTGAGAATTGTCTTTTTGTCTGTTTGCACACCACTAGCCCATCTGGGTGTCACTAAAAATGGCTACATGAAACTGTACGGTAATAAATTTTACTTTCAGTCTTGTATAATTGATATAGATTGTGCAATTGAGAAATTTAAATAATATACATAACATTTTAAATTTTAATTAAACTTTTGCTTTTTCTTGGACTTTTGTAGATATTAAGAGATTATATTTTTTCTGTGTCATGTGGTATTACACTGCTAATAGGGTAAGTTTTTTTTTAAATAAGGGTATAATTTCAGCCCTGTGGCAACTTTGTCTATGCTTAAAACTAAGCAGCTTTTGTATAAATGACAAAAGCATTGCCTTGATTTTTTCTAATAGTTTCTCCTTTTAGAAAATGCTTGTAGATCATTAATTCATGTAATGGCTATGGAAGAAATAAGAAGTGATTTTTCTGATTAAATATTTCAAACAGAGGAAAAAGAGAGATGTCTTCCTCTGGAAATGTTTGACTACTTCTATGAGGTGTCTAACTTAATCCCCTCTAGTGATTCATGTCTGGGGTAGCCCATATTACTCCAGGCACACAGATTTGTGAGAGCTGGGTATTGCTGTTATGAAAATTACTTCTACCTAACTAGGTAGAACTAATAGGTTTCATCTTGAAATTTGTGGTTATGGGGACCCAAACTTTATGTATCAGGAGATCTATCTGACTTGTCTAGATATCTGGCTAGATATCTAGATATCTTGTCTAGATCTCTCTGGCTTGTCTGTTTTAATTGTTTTTAGTGAAACCAATGTTGGCATTATTATTTACAGGACTCAGTTGGGACCAAAGTTAAAGGACAAAACAGAATAGCATCTGAGTCGGAAACTGGGAGCTGAAAGGAAAGAAATATGCATATTGAATAGGGGATAGTAGAATGAATGATAGAATTCCTTCAATGATGGAATAGAGAAAAATATGGCAATTTGGGAAGACTATATCAAAGAGAAGACAGCAAGAAAGTAGCAGAGGGAATGAGAAGGTGAAGTGAGATGCTCATGTTTTCTCTTGAGAGGATGGAGAAAGCAAGAGAAGTTAGAAAGCAAGAGAGGGGATGAGAGCAAGAGAAGTTAGTTCATGTTCATTATATTTTATATATATATATATATATTATATATATATATTTTATATATATAGTTCATTATATTTTCTGTTAATTAATTGTTCGTTGCAAGTATGGCAATATTACAAAGTCAAAACAAAGTCAAATACTACAAACTCTGCACTTCAGTGCAGAGTCAAACTAAAATACTTAAATAACATGGAAGAACCAGGGAAAACCCCATGTTCCTATATGCATGTCCAGACTGTATTGGTCCTTTATTCAAAAAAGTGAAATACACTTGTAGGAAGCATATGTTGAAACCAGAAAAGTATGGCATACTGGAGAAAATTAACACCAAAAACTGAAAGAGATTACATTTTCTCCTGGCAAAGAGAGTATATTTTCTATAGAAAATACTTCTCTGGTTTAATTTACACCAATCCTGCAAAGAATATTTTAAAAATAGCTAATAAAACTGTTAATTGTACCTCTAAATTTCATTTTAAAGATATTACTGATAGTGACAGTGAGAATATTTGCTTGATTGTTCATTAGTTTGCCATATAATAACTCAAATTTAACTTTTCATCTTTCTAGAGACAATGACAAACTACATTTTACTTAGTCCCATGGGGACTAATAACCTTCCCATAGCTAGCTCTTTCAAACATATTAATTGTTCTGGATTTAAATTAGTAATATTAATCACTGTTTCCAGTCTCTCACTACATTGAAGGATAGATTGACTTCCTTTCAGATCTAAGGACTTTGTTTGTCCAAAAATCTTTCCTCTCCCTCATCAGTCAATTTATAAAAGCATTATTTGCTGCTAAATATTTGGCCAGGATCCAGCTTGGGATCAGAAGCACAAGAGCTCTGTTGGTGCCTTTTGATAAATTTCTTCTCCTGAAGAAGTGAAGCAGACCAGGAGGATGCTTCCTTTGCTAATCTACAGCAGCCTGTGTATTTTTGGGAACACTTCTAACTATTTGCTAGTGATTTGTGGAAACATTCTGAATGTGTTTAAATTCAACTGGCCTATGCCTGCTTCAAAAGTTGAATTAGAATCCCTACACAGATTTCATGGTCTACTTGACACTGGTTTAAAATTATATTAATGGTACTAAGTTAAAAGCTTATCTAGATAAAATATTAAAGTGAGTTAACACATTAAGTTAAAACACCCACACTCTGTAGAGTGTAGCAACTCCTAGAAAAAGGTAATAAGGAAAAGGTAAATTAAAAAAAAAAGGAAAGAATAACAGAGGCTAAAATTTCTGGCACAAAATAAGATGAGGTGATCTAAGAGAGAGCACAACCCGCGTGAAGATTAATGAATACAGAACACCTGTCTTGGGGCATTGTTTTAGCAGTGTCTGTGCATAGATATAAATGCCTAATACTCAACAGTGTGAATCTCCATCCATCTTACCCCTTAGAATATTACTTTTAAAATTTATTGATAATGTGTTTATTTACAATTATATTTTATGGACCTAAACAAAAACTGACAGTAGTGAGCAACTCATGTCACTAAATCCATTTTTATGTGAATTACCATATTCAGAAAGCTGTAAGGCTAGTTAACGAACCTTGTTGATGTTCTTGTTAGAAATGCCTGACTTAAACCCTGATCTCCTCTTTAAAACTTGGTAATGATCATGCCTTCATAATTTAAAATGTTTATTGTTTCCCTTCATGATACCATAATCATAATAGTAGGGGTTTTTTTTAAGAAAGCATTTAGCAAAACTGGCTTGCAGAAACAAAGAAATATTAAGCTTATGTTTGCTTTTCTGTCTTCAAATCTAACTCTGAGTCAAAGTGTAATTTAACTGCAAAAGGTGATAAAAAATAACTGGAGCTAAATAAAACTGGAGCAGGGAGGAGATGTGTAGATATTTGCAAGTTTTGCATTATCCCCTTTCCAAAGCCCAGAGGAAGCCTCTGACGTTTCAAAGCAACCTAAATAAACTGGAAACTTCTTTGGAAGGCTTTAAAAGAAGTGACTGTGGATTGAGTAATTATTTAAAATAATAAGACATCATTTTCTGTCCTGTGTTTTCCTGTCTGTAACCCTGTCCCCTTGGGCAGGGCTTTAATGGAAAATAAACAGGACCAGTACTTCTGTTGTTCAAAGATATAAAGTCCTTTGCAACAGGATCACCGAGAGAAAATCTGTGTCTTGAGACAACTGTGGGTAAAGTAACTAAACTGCTTGCTTTAGGGATAGAGGGGAGAGGATTGTAGTAATTCAAATTCATGTGTTCTGGTGTTGTTTGTGGTTTTGGTGTTTTTTTAAGGATACATTTTATTCCTGCAGGTAGTTGTGGCTAATGCTATTGCTTATTTGTATTCAAAACCAACCTAAAGCAGCTAAACTGCATCAGCCAGAAAATCCTTTTTCTCTCCTTTCTCGCACCATCCAAACACTAAGGCTTATGTTTGAATTCAGCAGCTTCTTTGATGTCTGATCATTTAGCTGGTTATTTCAGAACTCAGGTTAATTGAGGACATGGTCTACCGTTGACTCAAGAGTTGCTTTAATAAGATTATGTTTATTAAATTGATTAAAGAACTGTTTGTCCCCATAATCGACTATGAGAATGTTATTTGTGGTATTAGAAATGGATTAAGATACACTCAGCCAAATTAAACATTTTGTATAACAAGTTTTATTTGTGGAGAGTAGTACTGCTGGATTTTGCACGTGTCTTTTTTCACTTGCACTAGTGCCTGTCAGGGGCCAGCTTTTTCTGGATCTCATTTGCTTACAGGGATCCACTGACCTGTGCTAATCTTTCCACCTGGCAACTCCTTGATATGTAGCAGCATGGCAGTGCACCAGACGTGGAAATTGGGCAGGAATTCCTGGCTGTCCATAGGTCAGGGTCAGCAAGTTGTCCTTTTTCAGGGGCTTTCCCTAGGTTTCTGCTGTCACAGCTTTACAGAAAGGCACAGCTTCCTTACATCTCAGCAAAGAGGCAAAGAGTTATTTAAAACTGAGAGAATATCTGTAGTTTTACCTCTTTTGAAAACACAATAATACCAACAAAATTACAGGAAGACATCAAAGAAATTATTTGATTGATTTTATTTTTTGAATAAATGAACTCATTATTGGCATTGAGAAAAATCACACCATAGAAAGAGGAAGACAGAATTTCTTGGAACCTTCAGGAAGCATTGTAGGTGAAATTTCACTTAGAAACATAGCTCTGCCACAATGGAGGAAAAGTCAAAATACAGATAGCCTTCCCAATATAACTGTGAAGTTATCCATTCTTTTTACTTCAGTAACTCACAGTGAGGTTCATGTTGGCTCTTGCAGAAAAGTCTGCTTATCTCTCTTGTCCCATAAAATTTCTCTGTCTGAAATTATCTTCCAACCACCTAGACATTGGGTACTTGCCTCTGTTAGAGATCTGCAGAGGTATAACTGCAGTCAAACTTCAGCTCAGAGAAGGAAATTGTTTCATGCTAGCTACTCATTTCATCTTGGTCCCAGATTATGATATCATTTATAGGAGCCAAATAATTAGGCTCAGTTATTAAAACTAAAGTTCACTATTTTGTTAAGTAAGCCACACACCTTACTTATCGTGGTCAAGATTTTTAGCCAGAAATTGTGTATTAGGAATCAATTGAAGTTTTTAATTGGTAAGATATAAGCAGCTTTGTGAAACACTGTAGAATGGTCATATATCATTAATGTGCTTCAAAAGCATGATGAAATACAAGATTAAAAAACCTCTAACTAGGGAAATATTTTTAATGTTTAAAACTAACCAGAATTAAAAGAAAAAAAGTAGACAGCTGACTGTGAAATTGTAATCAAGGGCTTTTGTATACTAAAGAGCTATTGTAAGCTGTTTTTTTTTTTTTGATTCAAAAACAGAATTAGGAGAATTTAACTTTCTACATTTTGAATATTTGGTTGGTTATAAAGAGAGTTTTCATGTTTGTTGTCTATATGTAAAGTAGAGAGAATGGGCATGAGGTTTAGCCACTAAGAATTGGTGAAAACTAAGCAACTGATGTCCAACAAGATTGCAAAGACCTTAAAACAACCGAGGACTTAGTGACCCTAATGGTACATCCTCAAGTCTTCTGCATATAGGATTAGGTACACAGGATGGGAGTGCAAAGCTCTTATGCAAGAGTTTTGTGGCAGTGACTGATCAGAAATCGCCCCCATTAACTTTTATAGCTCTTGTGGAGCTGGAAAAAGCTAAAGCTGGACATCACAAATATTTATGAATAGTATGATTCTACCAAATCATAGTCTACTCCTCATCTTTAGACAAGATGAGGCCACAGGCAGATGCAGAGCCTGAGGGCTTCCTCCCAGCCTGTTCCAAACAGTGTCTGTGTAGAGCATTCCACAGCCTGCCATGTGTGTGCTCACACTGTCTGAAAGACATATTTCTTAAGACAAATTCTGGTATTGAACATATCAGTGCATTACCAACTGGAAAATGCTGATCATGTTTTTAGATGCCTACTGTTTAAATAAGCAAATAAATCAAAGCCAGAACTTTGGACAAAATGTAGGTATTTCCAAATTTATCCAATGTCATAAACATACAGAGCTGACTAGGAAGGTCAAGAGGGTCAAATAGCATGTTTAAGTCTCTAGCATTTTTTTCTCCCCACTTACAGGTCATTTTTTTGTGACATCTTTGCCACTTTGCCATCAAAGAATTTTGATATTCTTTTTTTCTGCTTCTGTATATTTCATGTCCAATATTATTCTCTATTCTTATGCTAAGCTCAGTGTAAGCTTCCCTTACTCAGGGAAACTAAAATTTTAGAATAGAGTGGCATATCTTTTGAAAAACTGAAACCCCTTTCCTAAGTCTTCAAAACTGTTGGAGTTTTGGAGCGTGCCAGCTGCCAACTGCCCAACATTTCAGATGTAATGTCACTGAATTTTTGTTATCCTTTTCTCTTATTTTATTGCAAAACCTGTTTTCTTTAGTGCTTTGACATTTATATTGCAGATATTATAACATGGACTATGAGCTGATAAGTGAGCTGCCTCATAGTTTCTTCTGCCTCACTAGCTATTTAACAATTAGTTTTTCTATCTCATACATATCAGGTTTAGCTCTGCTGGAATAGTCATGAACTTAAGAAGACTGAACAGTCTTTAAAATCTTTATAGGGTATTGTTAATTCCTTTGAATTCCTGCTACATTACCTGATGTAAGAATAAATCTTTGTACTCTATTCTCTGTTTTCCAAGATGCTTAAATTTGATCTAAAAAGATGATGTTAACCCAAAATATTTTTATTCCCTCGTTCTTATGGAACACACATAAAACATATGCTCATTAGTTACAGGGACTAATTTAAATCATAATGTTTTCAAATGGCCAATGTCAAATAAACTTAGGGAGTAAACATCAGTGCAACATGGCAAACAAGCTATGAAGTGCATCTGAGTGCAAAGATGATTATCCAGGGACAGGGTTTGTGAGTACTGGGCAAGTAGAGCAATTTACTTTTGGATAATAATGTGATCTTCTCACACAGATTACTTCTCCCTCAGCTGTGCTCTTGCTACTCTCAGTAATATTATCCATTTAGTGCACTCAGTTCCTGAGCCTTTGCTGGCTAGTGCAAAGACCATCAAGCAGCGAGTGTGTGCACATACACATGCCCACGCTGCTGCTGTCACAAATTTTCTTATTAGCTTTCACATGTTCACAAAACCCAGAGCAGTCATTAATTTGTTTCACCAAGCAGAGGCAACTAAGTTGCTGGTAAATTGGGGTGCATGAAGGAAGGTTAATATTTCCTCTCTTGGTAGGGAAAAGAAAAAAAAAAAATTCCTATATTGTTTGATCAGAGGAACTTATTGTATTTTTCTGGTTCCAGTTTACATTTTTTTAGTGTTTGCTCAATGATTAGACACGTAAGTGGATCTATTTATTCACAGAGCTGTGCATGACTTCTGCAGTGTCACATAATACAGACAAGTGTAAAAGCATTGGAAAATATTTTATGGAGGGCTTTTATTAGGTATTTCTTGATATGTTTTCCTGCAGGGTGTAAAATTGCAATGTTATCTAGATTTTAATGGTTTTTACTTACAGTGGATACTTTTTCTTTCTATCAGTAGAACAAGTGTTTGTAAATATATGCCTTTTTTTTTCTTCTGGTGAGCTCAGTAAGCTTTTAGTGCCCAATTATTTGGCATTAGAAGTCATTGTTACTAAATCAGTTTTACAAATTTGTGTGATGAGACTCATGTACACTAAACAGATTGCGATACATTTGGGGAACAGTGGGAATTTTCAGTGCAATGATATCTTTTTGAAGTAAATAATATCTTTTTGAAATACTCTTGGCCTGAGTAAGGCAGAAATAGAAGCAGTGAGCCCATGGTGTGGTTATGTGATGGAGATGTAATGAAGAGTGTGACTAAAATAAGTACTGTATGTAAAGCCAGTTCCAAATGCCTTACTCCTTAATATTTATGGGATAGCCATCTGAGAGCAAACAACTTTCAACCTGATTAAAAATGAATATTTTTTGAGTGCCAGACACAGGAAAAGCAGATTAAGTACCCCAGAGTGGCCCCATTTCAGCCAGCCATTGTAACTGTGCAGCAGCAGTATGTGCTGAGTCAAGCTGGACCAGGAAAAGAAAGACTTGCTCAGTTGAGGAGGATTCATCAACACTCTCCATGCATCATCTGGGAAGGAGTTCCCTCACAGATGTACACCAGCTTAGCCCTGAACCCCTGGCTGCACCATCTAACACACATGATTAATTACCTTTCATAGAAAAGCATGTCTCTCCTTTGCTGTATGCAAATACAGAATTTTCCAGAGAAAATACACAGATGGTACAAGATTCCAACCAGGACCAGAGAAAAGTTAGTCTTTTCTGACATTTAATTAGACATCAAATGATTGGTCAAAGCAGGTGTTCCTTGTCATTAGCAAGTCAGGCTGTCATGTTTGTAGTTATTTAATTGTTCAGAACCATTTTTAATACACTGCTTAAAAGTGTTAAAGTCTTGCAACTTGATATTGGTGTATTTGGAAAGGCATTTATTACAGCTATTTCCATTCTGTATTTGTTCCACAGGGAGACATCATGATGCTGACTGATGCTGACTTTAAAGCTGAGAACAGAAAATCTACACCACAGTAACTTTACTAATTTCATTATAGACTTCCTAAACTCTGTTTCTGCAATTGCATTGATTGTATGCAATGGTACAGAGTGATAGAAAATGTAATGGCTATTTTATTTGTGATAAATTGTACAAGAAACTCCTGGTTTGTCTCATAGTGTAACTATCCTGGTTCTATAAAACTTCACACCATGCTGCCATCTATCCTCCCTAAACAGGGTAAACTAAATATATATTTAAACTTGCATGCACCTAGTTTCTTATTTTGTAGTAATTTTCTATTTTAAACCCCACATTGTTTAACTTCTTTTCTTCCTTCTGTTTCTGCCTAGATGAAATGACTAAATTCTGTTCTTCTTTAAGGACAAATCTAAGGAGACATTGACCATCCAAAGAATAAATGACTCAAAATGTAGTCTGATTAATAAGTTCTAGAATTCTACAAACACAGCTCTTAGTAGCTTTGATGATCATAAATATATCAACATTTAAAATTAATTAACTGAATAATCAGCACACTAATCATACATCAGTATATCTGACCAGTACAGCATGAATCAGACTAGAAAACTCTGGCAAGGGAAATCCACTACACCTAAAGAGCTACTATTATAAATGCAAGCTATCACATTCAATATAAAAATTTGCAAAGATCAAAACCAGCCATTAAGGAAGTGATGCTTCTTTAATATCCTTGGGTCCTTTTTTGCAGAAGACTTGCTCCTCCAAGGACCATCTGAAAATATGTTTGCAAGTACTGAATTTTACCTGATCTACAATACCATGGTTCCTCAATTTGATGAACAGTCACAAATACAGAAACTGTGGTTCATTAAGGTGGAAGGTGCTGATTTTTTGTTTATTTATTTATGGAAACACTCACAGTTCTTGTTTTGCACCTACTGAGCTCAGATTACAGAGCTCTGCTTAGAAAGCAGTTGTAATGGTTGTAAATTTGAACCATCCCTTTTTTTTTATGTGGGGTCCATGAAAGGGTAAAGATCAAGATCCAGCATAAAGTGAAACTGTTCAAATTTTAAAGTAGATTTTTTTTTTCCCCCCATAAAGACTGAATTTTTTTGTCATTGTTTTGGAGAAGTCCAAAAACTCCTGGACACTGCAGGTCATGTTTTCTTTGTTAATTATTCTGAGGGATGATAGGGCAGTAATGCCTGCCCTGCATTGTTCAGTGATAAATGGTTTCAGTTCATTAGGCAAGACTCTTTTATTCCAAGTGCTGCAAACTAAAGAAAGTCAGTCCTCAATCACTACAGAGATGTTTGTTCACCTCATTCGCTCTGACTATAAAAAATAAGACTTCTTGAGAGCATACAGCAGTATAATTGACTTTATGGAGCAGCTGGCAGAGGGGTTTTGCTATATGAAATTGCATTACACTTCCTTTTAAACGTGTTCAAAGTAATAAGTCTTTGTTGACATTCACAATTCATACAATTATATGTCCCTTAAAAAAAAAAAACACATTATGGAGTTTGGCAAATAATTAATATCTAAACTTTGTTGTAGAAATTATGTCTGTTTCTAAAAGTGATGTACAGGAAGGAATGTTAATTTCATACTCTCATATTCCTCTATTTTTTAGAATCTATCTAAGAATCAAGGAGAAGTTGTGTTTTGTTTTTTTTTCTAAGCAGTACTAATCACGATTTTCTGGAAACATTGTTACTATTGTTGTTATTATTGTAATATGGTAACTGATGTGCTGGGGTTTTTTTCACTATCAATGTTGTCTAAAGAAAGCAAAGTCCTGGAAACACTAGTTCTTTCAGAGAATGAATAGGAAGGATTTTTATTCATGTTACTCTCAATTAGTCTGAGAGGATTTAAACACATCTGTATATGTGTCCATTCTGAAGTCTGGAGATAAATCCTAGAATCAAATATGCTTTTCAGAAGCTTTAAAGACACCCCATGACAATATTGTATCTTGGCTTGAACAGTCTTTTCTTTAATTCTTTCATCTGAAAGAATTCTTTCCCTCTAGAAATCATGTCTGATGAGGAATGGTTGAAGGAGCTGTGCTTGTTTATCCTGGAGAAAGGGAGGCTCAGGGGAGACCTTATCACTCCCCACAGCTACCTGAAAGGAGGGTGTAGCCAGGTGGGATTGGTCTCTTCTCCCTTGTCTCAAGGAAAAGGATGAGAGACAAGGCCTTAACTCACAGCAAGGGAGTTCAGATTAAATATTAGGGGAAAAAAACCAAACCAAAACAAAACAAAAACACTGAAAGAGTGATTAGGCAGTGGAATAAATCACCCAAGGAGGTGGCAGAGTTACTGTACCTGAAAGTACTCAGGATATCTGTGGATGTGGCCCTGGAGGATATGGCTTTGTGCCGTGCTGGCCCTTTATGGTGATGCAGGATTGATGGCAGGACTGGATGATCCTGAAGGTGGTCTTTTCCAACCCTGACAGTTCTGAAATTCTGTTTCCAAAAGCAGTTTACTCTACAAGCAGACAGCTGAAATGAGTTTCCCTTGAAAAGTCAGGTCCTTTTAGAACAGGTTGCAGAAAATTTTTTTCAATGACAGATACTGAGCCCCCTAAATATTCTTTGCAGTATTTCAAGGTGATCAAAGTGACTTGTCTACATACACCACAGACCTCTGCTGTAAGTTGCAACAAGCAAATGGCAGAGGCACTGGAAAGATGCAACATCTCTCTTGTGGAAATGCATGGGGGGAAAGTGAAGAATAACTACACTAATCTTCAGAGTATGTAGCAAGGTTTGAGGAGGGCATTGTGGAATATCTTCTAGGCTTGGCTGCAAATAAATATTACCTAACATAAAACAGAGGAGAGAACACAGCCCAAATTAAAAGCAACTAGTTTTTGTGCCTTCAAGTATGTGCTTCTCATGACTACTTATTTTTTGGTTTTATTTCCAGCTTGACATGTATCTTGTAACTAAACCACAGGAGCTAGGTGCAACGTGTTTGCACTAATCCAGTTACAGCATAGGAAAAAGCCCAATGTAATTATGTCCTTATGCTTTCTTCTTTTTATGGTCAAATATGAGCCTCTGTAGGACTAGGTGAATAAACGCATCATGTGGTGGGTGATCAAGTGGCTCAGAGGTCAAGCACAAAGGGTCACAGTGAATGGGGTGACATCAGGCTGGTGACCTGTCACTGGGGGCTTCCACAGGGCTCCATGCTCAGCCCTGTGCTCTTCATCTTCATAAATGGCTTGAACACAGGACTGGAAGGGATACTAAGTAAGATCACAGAAGATATAAAACTGAGAGGAGCTGTCCACTCTCTTGGGGGCAGGGAGGCCCTGCAGAGAGACCTTGACAAATGAGAGGACTGGGCAGGCACCAGTGGTATGAAGTTCAGCAAGGGCAAGTGCTGGGTTCTGCACCTGGGATGGGGCAACCCTGGATGTACAGACAGACTGAGAAAGGAGAAGTTGGAGAGCAGAGCTATGGAAAGGACCCTGGGCGTCCTGGTCAATGGAAAGTTGAACGTGAGCCAGCAGTGCCCTGGCAGCCAGGAGGGCCCCCATGTCCTGGGGACATCAGGGACAGCATGGCCAGCCGGGCAAGGGAGGGGATTGTCCTGCTCTGCTCTGCTCTGGGGCAGCCTCACCT
>VWZP01009758.1:180235-224594 GCA_013396995.1 Dicaeum eximium
ACAAAAAAGACATTGAGCTGTGAGAGTGTCCAAAGGAGGCCATGAGGAAGGTGAAGGGCCTTGAGGGGAAGCCGTGTGAGGAGTGGCTGAGGTCACTTGGTCTGTTCAGCCTGGAGAGGAGGAGACTGAGGGGAGACCTCACTGCAGTTACAGCTTCCTTGTGAGGGGAACAGGAGGGGCAGGCACTGACCTCTGCTCTGTGGTGACAGGGACAGAACTGAGGGAATGGTCTGAAGTTATGTCAGGGAAAGTTATGTTGGATATTTGAGAATGTTCTTCACCCAGAGGGTGGTTGGGTACTGGAACAGGGTCCCCAGGGAAGCTGTCACAGTGCTCAGAGGTGTTTGGACAATGCCCTCAGGTGCACAGTGTGACTTTTGGGGATGGTGCTGGACAGGGCCAGGACTCAATGACTCTTGTGGGTCCCTTTCAACTCATCATATTCTGGGATTTGGTGACTAAAGTGTAATGCAAGTGTCCAAAACCAAACAAGATTTGTTTCCTTTAGAATGGTCATTGTCAAGTAAACCCATTTAACTTGCTACTTCAGTGTGGTCCAACGTGGTAACATTTTACAATAAGTGCCTGATGGATGAAATAGAAACTAATGATCCATTAGTACTGTGATGTCTAAACCCCAAGAGGAGTGTAATTTTTTTGTTCATTTGGTCAGGCTCAATTTATATCAAAATTTAACTGTGAATAATTTACATTTTCCATAAACAGTTTTGATAGTGTTCATAATTTTTTTAATTATATAAATAACAAAATTCCCTAATTTTGTGCACACAAAACCACATAAATACTCCTGCTCCTAAAGTTTCCCGTGATTCAAACCCCTGCTATAATGTCCTTCTAATGATACAGTGCTGTGAATTGTCTTGTAGCTGATTTAAAAACTATACCTTTCTTTTGGCTGCACTTTTAAAAGTACTTTTGACACCAGGTTGCTATGTTTAGGATTGTAAAGAGGATGTAGTGACTCATTGAAAGTCTAATTTTACCCATTATAATCTTGCCTCCTGGTTTATACTATTTTAGAAGTGTTAGTTGATCTGGAAGATAATTCTGTAACCTTCAGATTACTGCTGGGTGACTTCTGCAGAAAAGGAATTACCAATGCATTAAATTTGAATTAGCTTTGAGAAATCATGCAGATGTATGCACAGAACATTACAGCAGTGCTGTCTCCAAGGCACAGCAGAATTGCCTTTATGCAGTTTTAAAGAATCACTTGAGCAAACCTTAAATTGCACACACGGTGAAGCTGAGACAGCATCTTTCTTAAAAAAAAAAAAACAACCAAACATGCATATACATGTTCACAGAGCAAATAAAGCTTTGAGAGCTGTCTTTGGGGGAAATCTGATCGCAAACAGACTGCTGCTGGATGGGCCATTTGGGCTCAGACCTATCGTAGTGGAGAGCACTACTGCTCATGCTGTGGAAGTGTCACTTAGACTAATGATTATGAATTATGCAGAGGGTCACATCCTCTTAGTTACAAGTCATTTCCACATTTTCCCTTTAGACTGCCTAGCCTAATTCCATTTTTTTTTCTTTTACTGCTGCTAGCAAATAACATGCAGAAGGAATGCCAAGACCTCCATTTATTCACATTTAATTTTTCTCCCATAACTTCAAGTCAGTAAAATGATGGAACAGTTGGAGGTGGGGAAAGAGAGACAGCTGCTATTGGTGGATTAGGAAAAAGCTCTCTTCAGTTCACTAGGTCATTGAGTAAAGTAGGACAGTAAAAAGCCACAGAAACTATGTGGTTTGGTTCAGACTGTGTATTCCAAGCATTTTTGCTAGAAACATAATTTCTGCATTTTCCCTGTTTGGGAAAAAAAAAGGGGGGGGGAAATAGTTTGACATATTTTTAAAAAGCATTGTCATTTTGGAACCACTAACGTGACAAGAGCAGGGTGCATGACCTTCCCCTGTCTTGGTGCTAGCCAGGTAATGTAGTGCACAGATGAAGAGGAGAAGCAGCATGGCTCATGGAGCCGCTGTGGAGCAGGAGGTGTGATAAGCAGGGCAAATACATCCCTGGCCTGGCTGGCTGTGCCTTGGAATGCCCTTGACACTGAATGGCAAGATGACACAGGGCAGCAGATGAGCAGAAAGTCGTGGCAGCCAGGAAGATGAAGGGTTGCTTAGAGAAGAGTGTGTGGGAGGATGTTCCAGCTCAGGGATTTTGTCTTTCTTCCATGCTGCTGGGTACTACAGGGAAGGCAAACTGGCAGTGTCCAGCTCTGGGAGCTTTCTCCCACACATGCACTAAATGAAGAAAAAGACTGTTAACTAGAAGGATAGCTGCTTTTCTTAAAACAAATATACCTCTTTCTAGCCTTTCTTTAAAGGTAGTTGATATAATAGAAAATGTAGTTCATCTCTTAACAGTACAGAAGATTCTTCAAACTCTAACACTTCATTTGTAATACTTGTCTGTCAGTTTCTACTAGTCTTGTTTTCCATTAGAAGTCAAGAAAAAAATTCGACCTGTGTTTCAACCTGTACCACTCATTTAGGAAAGAAAAATAAAAGCATTTCCCAAAGAATTTCCTCCTTGTTAGCTTATGACTGCATTTAATATCTGTGCCTAAGAACAAAATGTTTCAATTGATAAAGTATTATGTTATACTGCCTGGAATGGGGTTTAGATGAATAGATATTTATTGGCTACATGGTACTTAGCTCAGCTGCTCAGAGCAAGGTGCTGATAACACCAGTGTTGTGGGTTTGATCCCTGTGAAGACCACTCACTTATGAGCTAGACTGAATGATTCTTGTGGACTCCTTCCTATTCAGAATACTGTGTGGTTCTGTGAAATTTTCTGTCTTGGAAGACTGTCTAAAATTTAAGTTATATTTGATTTGTAAAATACTGATACTCTTTGATGTAAAAACTTCTTCTTTTTAAATAAATTTAATAATGCTCTCAGAACCAAGACAATTAAATGGATTCCTATTCTTATTGCACAGAAAAAAACTACATTTCCATCAGAAAAAGCTTGAATTGATGTTTCAATTTTGCCGTATGTTAAATAAATTTGGGTTTTCTGTAATGAGGATAAAGAGCACCTGTAGCACTCCCATATGTAAATGTGAGGGCTACTAGTTTGAATAGCCCACATAATGCTAAACATGAGGACAGAATTAAGAGGCTTGCAACAATTTTTAGCCCTTTTCAACTCTAAGAATACAAGCAAACAAAAAAACCCACAAAACTATTACCTCTAGGAGAACATCACCTGAAACATTTATGACACTAATTGGACACAGTACTAGAAGTTACCAGTCCATCATGATTGAGCTTCCAGTTTCCCAACAGTAAATAGAAAGGATACTCATCCCTCTTTGACCCTGAACCACCCTCTATTTCTGTCCTGCATTTTTTTAAACACCTTTTTTTTTTCAGATGTTACTTTCAAGCAGGAATTCCAAGTGTTTTTCCCAGACACTCCTTCCAGCTAAAGCAATGAATGGAAAAGACAAAATATGTAATAGGAAAGAATGGTTTAAAAGAACCAGCCTGGATGGCAAACTAACAAACAAGTTGATTTATCTCTCTTATCTGTTCCTAAATCAGATGTAATCAGATAGCTTTTTGTAGGTGTCACCTGGAAGCAAATCAAAAATAAGCACAGATTATGAAGTACAGACTGAGAAACACAGCTAAGTCACATGGCAGTGCATGGAATATTCCAGTTTTTCAGTAGCTTTACACCTAAGGTAGGTGGGATATGTTGAAGATTACAAAGGTCTCCCTGTCCAGATCACCATCTGAGATTTTTTTACCATTTAGTCTTAGCTGCTGTGATTCTAGCTGTTTAAAATATCTAGGGTTGCAGCTAAACACTCTTCTAAATCCCGTTGTTCACAGTGACTGACAGATAGTATTTTCATTTCTTTTTTTTTTTTTTTTTTTTTTTTTTAACTGAGAGATTTATTCCCTACTGAGCTTCAGGTCAAATGAGTGGGAATACTACTGGTATGCTGAAAATGCTGTGCACTGGGGTTATGGAGTGACAGAAAACATATGTGAGAGCATATAGCATGTGGAAAGGGATCGTGTGGTTATATTTATTTCCTTTAAGAGTAGCTACAATCAGGAGCCTTCCCTTCTCCCAAGGACATATTTCAGTTGAAAGGAAAAGATTTATATTTTACTTTTATACACACTGACTCTTTGATGCTGTGTTTATGTTAGTGTACAAACCATGATTATCCATGGTTATTCCAAGGGACTTCAGCATGCTGATACTCTGATCAAGGAAGTTAAATCAAATGGTTACCTTCAAAGAACTTCTGATTTTAAATAAAAATAGTAAGTCCCATTATAGTAAAATACAACTTATGTGTATATAAATATATATTGAGCTTAGCAGAAGTCCCTTAATCATTGGTATAGACATGACTTTGTGTGTGGTAAGGGAATTCTGTGACTTGATACTCTGCTCTCCTTCACTTATATAATGCAGAACTTAACTGCACAAGTAAAATATATCCTTCCTTTCAGAGAAATGAGAAATGAACAGCATAGTGTAGCAGATTGCTTTGATCCATAGTGGAAGCAGACCATTGCAGTGTAATCTACTGAAGGGATAACATTAATTTTTAAGCATGCTCTGGGTTTTTGACTTCTTTACTGTAAACCAGATAAAGTGTCGATGATGACTAGATACCTTAAACCCTCGTCAGCACATCTGCCTACGTGGCCTTTGCTTTCCCTTCCAGTGAAGTGCAAGGACTGGGAAGAAGTAACCGGATGGAACAGAAGGCTGAACCAACCTTCAGCACTGGGGATGAAGCAATAGGCTTGCAGCTGCCTCGGACCTCCCGTGGCTGGAGTGACCTTGCTGGTGCTGCCGAATGGACACGGTGTCCCTCCACCCCCGCAGCCCTCTGCCTGCCTGCAGCCCTGACAGCCCCCCCAGGCTCCTCCACATGTCGTGCTGTGGTGTCAGCTCCATCCCAGGCTGTCTGGGGCACTGAGGGGGTGTGGCAGGCCCCAAGGGGCTCCAAGGAGGCCAGTGAGCAGGTGGGTACGGCAGCTGGAGAGCAATCCCAGACAGCCGGCAGGTGGATGGAGCAGCAGGGGGGCAACACCAGACGGGCAGCAGGTGGGGAGGGCAGCAGGAGGGCAACACCACTTTGTACTCAACTTGACATTAATTACACTTGCTGGAATCCTGTGCGGGTCCTAAGACCCTTTTTTGGGTGTTAAATTACAAAATATGTTTGTTTAGATTCTGGGTATAGCTTCCCCTAATGTCTGAAGACTTGGGAGGAGATGAGAGGGAAGGGAGGAGAAAGAAAGCCTTCTCCCACCTTTAAGCTATGAAATCTGACCAGACTTTGTGGGCAGGACGAGCTGGCAGTTTGTTAATTTGCCCCTAACCATCTATGTGCCTAGGAAAAGCCCTCAGAGGCATTAAATGTTTCTGGCTTTCTCAATGGCTCTATTGTGTGGAGTTCTGCATTGTGATGTTTGCTGAGATGCCCAGATGTTTATAATTAATTTAGTCTGATTACTTCTAATTACTCCTTCCTATCTGCATTATCTTGCATTTGTCAACTTCATATAGTAAGTAGCCCTGCTGCCTATTTAGTTTAGTTTCGTAAGGTCCCTTTGGATCTCCTTAACCTTCTCTAGTGATGACTAATCTAAATAATTGTGCTCTGTATAATTTCTTTCCCCACCCATCTCCCCAGAACATTATTAAAGAAAACAGTCTTATCCAAGTACAGAAACATGAAGAATCCCATTACACTTCCTTCCTTCCTTCCTTCCTTCCTTCCTTCCTTCCTTCCTTCNTCCAACTCCTTTCAGTATTTTAGGGTTTCCTCTAAAATCCTTCTGTCCTTACAATTAAGGCATTTTGTCAAAGGTTTTTCAAAACCCAAGTAAATAATATCTTTAGCAACAACATTATTGCTACACTCAAAGAAATCTGTTAGCTGAGAGGAATGGATTTTTCTTTCTAGAAGATTATTTCCTGCAAAGTATCTTGCTCAACTATCTGTTCTATCATATCAATTGCTTTTAATTGCTTCCCGATGATCTTCCCGATCTGCATTAAAACACAGTAAGCTACTCAAAGATGTTTTGAATGCCTACCTGTAAGTCCTTCTAAAACCCAATCTACAGTTCAGGCAAACATCTTCCCCTTCAGTCTCATTCCTTGAAACCTTCCTTCTTCCATGACAAAACTACATCTCCAGCTATTTTAGTCTCTTCTGCTTGTTTCTCTTTCTAGAAGAAAGTGGGAAACCTAAGAGAAATTTATACATTTCAAAATATTTCCTAGTCACTGCTACAGCTATCTGCTAGAAGAACAGCCCTCTGATGTATGTTGATGTACGAAGAAATTATAACAAAATACCCAGATTCAAAATTATTTCACTCTTATGGGTGCCCTTTATTGCTTTTACATGACCTTCCAGCATTGGCTCTATGTTTCTGTAGGGCAAAGTTAAGGAACAGAGGTCACCTTTCTTCATTTTGTGACTTTCAGTCCACATGCTAGCACCCACTGAATGTACAGAGCTTCTTGGGTGGGGCTTTCTAAATGGCCAAGTTGAGGCAAAGTCTATTTAGGGAAAAAAACAGGGGAAACTGCAGGGATAAAGACAGAGTGGAGAAAATGTATACTCTCTACCCTGAAAGGGAGGTGAATTCTGCCTGCCCACTTCCCTCTGCCTCTCCAGTGGCCAAAAGCAGGGTCTTGAGCAGTAGGTAATAAGGGGAAGGAGAAATTATAGGAGCTCTCAGAAAGGTAAGACCATGAAAGGCTTGCAGCTTCCCTTCCCTAATCCTGCTTTTCCATTGGCCTTGGTCACAGCTGTTAAGGTACGAAGCGGACAATGTATTGAACTGCTCTGTTCCTAAAAGTTAGAGAATTTGTAGGCATAAAAAAGGAAATACCTCATGGTGTTCCATCTGAACCTTTCCTCTTTCCACTGAATGTGATCCATTTACTTTTATCTTAGAGAGAAAGATTTTGACCTGAGGCATTGTATTTTTTCCATTTGTCTTTTGTAGCAGCTATGTACATTTTTAATGCTTACACACACACACACACACACACACCACTCAGTATTTTATGAAGAATTGTCATCCCTTTCTATGTGAAATAATTTGGAAAAGGCAGGTCTCACAGTTTTGCTCAGATTTCACTTGTGTGCAACAGATGGATGTATCCAATTTTCTAAAACAGCACATCCTTTTAATTAAGGCTATTAAAAATGAAACCTGTTTGTAGGTGGTGTTGCTTGACAGAACACATAGGAGGAACCTCTGTGGGTTCTTTTGTGGCTGGTACAATATGAATATGACTCACTTAACATTTCCAAAGTGTTTTTTTCCAAAGGTTTCAAAAGCTTTACCAACTATTTAAGCCCCACAATTCTATCTGTAATAAGCTAGATCACGTCAGTGAAACTGTTCAGCAATTTAAATGTAAACACAGCATCACATTTTAGGATATCAAATAAGTCTGTATTCCTCTAAAAATTACAAAACTGATAGTTAAGTGCTCAGAAAAGGTACATAGTTTTACAGGGAAAGTGTTCAGAATGAGAGATGGCTCCTCACAGGAATAATAAAACTACAGCTACCAAAATTTTAGCCTTTCAACAGATATTGCACATCTGTGGGTCTGCTATGCATCTTCACATCCATGAACAGACTGTTTTATTCCTCCTGTTCCTTCAGTATGAGGACTGATCATAACAGGCACCTCAGTCCATTTCATTAGGCAAAGAGTCCTCAGAGATATCAGAAATACACCTAAATGCCTTGACATTGGCTACTAGCCTGGACTTGCTATCTCTAATGTCTCACTGATAAAAAAGACAAATCTAAACCCCTCAGTAATGCTTCTGCTATTATACTGTAATTTTCTCTTCCTGCAGACAGGATACAATAGGTCACTAGTAATGGTTAGGAGCCAAAATGATGCATTTTATTGTAAATAATCCAGGCACTAGTTGAACCTTGTACAAAATCGAGCATGTATCTAGTAACAAAATTAATAACTGCGCTTGGACCACTTG
Source organism: Dicaeum eximium (assembly GCA_013396995.1). Classification (NCBI taxonomy): domain Eukaryota; kingdom Metazoa; phylum Chordata; class Aves; order Passeriformes; family Dicaeidae; genus Dicaeum; species Dicaeum eximium. Next base: position 188,300 of record VWZP01009758.1, read on the forward strand.
TTTCTGCGCGTGCTGGCAGGAACTCTTTTTTGTATTTGGATCTTTGGGGTTTGCAGCCAGCATGTTCAGCAGTCTCCACCACTCTTCCCCTCTACATTTGGGCTAATTGTGGGTATGTGAAGCACATGTGCAGAGGTGGGAGTGCAAAGCAGGAAGGTCAAGGATTGTTCACCTGCAACCTGCAGGGGTCCTCAATAAAGTTAATTTACAAAAGCTCTGTACTTAGGGCCCCCGTCCCTCTAAGCCTTGATGCAGTATTTGATTAATGGTTCTGGAAGCGAAACACGCGGAGTGCCCCCTTGGTTTTGAAGGTCGCAGGTAAATCCTGGCCTTATTCTGACTCAAATAATGCGTTTATCTAAATGCCACATCTAAGTCATAACCACTCATCAAAGAGGTGACTGGGTAGTGCAGCAATTTCTGTTGAAACATAGAGCACCATGTGATAAATTGCATCTGCAAGATTTGTTTCATATGTCAGGCACACATTACTTCTAAATCAAATGCTAAAACATGCCTTATTTAGTCAAAAGTAAGCAGAATGCTGTAATTTATAATCGTCTTGAAGCACACTGCAGCGAAAATGAAAGCAGACTATTAAAATTTAATGCCTGTTTGGCGGAGTAGCATATTTCTGGCCACGTTTGATGCAGCATCATTTTCTCACACCATTGTGTATGCACAAAAAGTCAGCTTGTGTTTGCCAACGTTTGTGGAAACTAATTGAAAAAAATGATTTAGCTGTTAAAGTCTGACATCAGGCTGGAAAATTATTGTCAGCAGATACTGATGGCAGTGTCTCCTTTCTCCTCCTTTCACCCCCATCCACTTGCTTCTAACAATTGTCTGTTGTTCTTCAGCACAGCTCCCCACAGCGCAGTTGCTAGCAAATATTCATTGGGGTGTCATCTCTGTTTAAAGTCTCGTCCTACACACCTATTCATCTGCGCTAAGTGAACAGCAGCATCAGCTCAAATTAAGCTGGCACGAAAACAGCCACTGTTAATAATTTCTGATGTGATTCAGCTCAGCTTTGGATAACAGGTGAAGATGTTTCATAACGGAGGCAATTAGGGTGCTGCGAGCTCTCTCCGGCTGCCTGCTCCACGGGAGGAGCGGGCGCGGTGGCTGCCGGAGCCGCGCACGGCCAGGCCCAGCCGCCACGGTGGCCACGAGTGTCACCCGCCACGCCGAGCGGGCCACCTCTCCAGGGCAGGTGCTGGGCTCGGCGATTAGCGCGCAAAACACACCAAAACTCCTTCCTGACCACCGTTCCTTCCGCTGAGCCACAAATTTGGGGGGTGAGCTGTGCGCGGGCATCGATGCCGCGTGCGCTATATGCGTGTAACTGAAAATAAGATTACGGGAAGTCCAGAGCTCTGTTTCACGAGCAAGAACGTAATCCTGTTTGCAAGATAGTAACAACTGGTGAACTTCTGAGATGATAATCAGGTCTGATAAAGAAGTAACTGTTTAACATCTGCTCATTAAGATGCAGCTGAAGGAGTAATGTGGGTAGAAATTAATAACTAGCAAAATACAAACGAAGCCTGTAATTTCATGTGTGAAATGTTACGCTACTGTGATGGATTTTTAGCTTTTTTTTTTTTAATTAAAGAACAATGTACTTCCATCTACTGAATCGCTATTGTTCTATTATTTAAGTTATCTTTCATGTCAGTGCCACATGGTTTGAAGTATATTAAAACATAGTCGTATACTTAATTGTGTGGATTTGCAGATGGCTCATTTCCAGCCAAATATCTTTTTCCTTAGATCTCAGAAGAAAATGTCTAGCAGCCTAAATTGAATTTTTATACATTATGATTTCCAGAAATGTACTTCTTAATGGTTTCTGATGTGCCTAAAGGCATGAATCTTGAACTACTTTCTTAGAAATGTGTGAGGGAAAACTGAAAAATATGTTGTGGTTTGTTTTTTGGGATAGCTTTTGGTTTTGTTTTGGGTTTTTTATTAATTTTTTTTTCTTTTTTCTTTCTCCCTGTTAACCTACTTTTATTGCATTGTTGTAGTGTGTTCTTGAGCACTTGTAATAATAAAAATATAACAATGTATACTTCAAAAGTGCTTGATAACAATTCCACCCTATCTGCAAAATGTGTAGTGTATATTGATTTTCAGAAACAAAAGCCACGTCTGTTTCCTTTTCAAGGAACAAGCCTAGTTCCTTTGAAACACTTGAAGTTTATCTCTTACAGAAGGTAGTGCTGAGATTGACCTATTTCCATATTCCTTTTTTTTTTCCAAATGTGACATTGAAGGATTCTCCTTTCAATTAAGGGAAAATATTTTTGCAATTATTTTTAAGTGCCTGAAAGATTAAATTGGTTGCGAGCTTGTATCCATATTCAAATTCTAATCTCTCCAGCAAGTAATTGTTTTATTCAGCTCTGACAATGTTCTATCTATTGTCATCTCTGACTGTGTTCTGCATACTGTCTCTTCCCCTGACAATTACTGCTGTTCCTTATCCCCGCAGCCTCTAAAAGCTCTGTGTAACATTAGCCTATCTAGCCCAGTGAAAATGTCTTTACATATTAGTGTAATGTTAATACTGCTGGCTCCCTGCTTTTGACCTGAAGTGGAATATATTGCACTGCTGGAGCAGATGGAATCAGGGCTTCATCGGGAAGCGAAGATTGCTTGGCCGCCTGCCAAGAGCGCGGCGGCTGCCGGAGCCCCTCCACTGGGAAAGGGAGCGGGAGCGGGAGCGGGGGGAGCGCGGGCACAGGACGGGGATGGAGCCGCTCTCTGCCCTTGCAGGGCTGGGCGGGGGGCGAGGGGAAGCATCACTTACATTTGCAAAATATGCTTGAGACTGCTCGTCCACAGATGCAGCGTTCTGTGGGGCGATTAGTCTTTCCGTGCAAATGGTAGCCTCTCCAACCTGCTTTCTTTTTTTTTTTTTTTTTAATGGAAAGTGTGACGCAGAAGAAATATAAAATATGGAAAATGAAGTTGTGAACTCCTAATAATCTTCTTAATGGATGTGGATTGGGTTGTAAGGACAATTCAGTGTATTGTTCCTACTGTTTTTAGTGAATCAAATATGCTTCTTTTCCTTTGTTTTCACTTTGTTTTGTTAGGTTGTTTTGGGTGGGGAGTTACCAAAATATTTTAATACCCAAATGAAAATTATTTCCCTATAATATTTACTGTTATACCTCCCGTGAAGCTCACATGGTACTAAAAATAGAAATGGTTGGAGGATCAGGCTGGACAAATCTTCTTCTGCCTGTCATATGGAGTTCAGAGTTTAAATGCATTAATCACAACACTTGCACTCTACTACTATTATACCGAACAAACCTTTCATCGAACATCCCTTATAAATATGTCACGCTGGATTTCTACCTTTTTTTTCACTTCTGCAATCATATTTTTCTCTCAAGTACTGCATTTCCCTAGCAGTAAAACATATGCTGTTTTCTGCCTAAGTAGAGGGATAATGTAAGCTGTGATGTGGAGAGTATTTTTTCTTATCATTTGCTTTTTGAGGGTGTAGTTATAGTAACATATATGTGCTTTTATCTGTGATAAGAACTACCATCTGGTAGCTAAATGTGCACAGCTTATTGCTTGAAGTGCTTATACACATTGTGAAAACACACAGCTTTTGTGTATGTTAGGATACTGCCTATATGTATTATTAATAAACCCACATATTAGCTATTTGAATATGTCAAATGATTGTGAAATAGAACAGTGATTCCAGACAAGAAGGATTAGGCCTGGCACACTGCCAGATGTGTATTTATTCCAGCAGTACTATTGTGACCTTTTAATATCATATTGTTTGCAATCTCTTCCAGACAATAATTGTTTGAGGGGGAAAACAGAGCCACTTTGACAAAGGAAAAGCCCTTTGTTATACTCAAGGAGCTGAAGCTTTCATCCTTGGTATACCAATTCACAAAGATGTGTGCTGAATGTCTGCAAGCAGCAAGAGAGACAGAACATATAAATTTGAGTTACTTTGACCTTTAATCCAAAAGACCAAGAAGAGAAATGCACTAGGAAGGCTGGTTTGTTGCTGTCTGGAGACTGATAAGCTGTAATAAAGGTGCACTCCGTTGCAATTCATCTAAAGCTTCCATTGCTATCATCCTCTTTTTTCGATTTTTGTTACCTCAAGTACTTATCTAAATCCCTTTCAATGCCAGCTTGAATGCACTTTGTATTCTCTCCAACTGTGACTGGTGCTGTCTGTGTGTGTCAGTGTGCTTCAGCATACACTCCTTCCCCTTGTTTGACAAGAGCCAGTGCCAACACCTAATTAAGGATAAGCCGTGGAGCTCTCGGCTCTATCTTTGTCAACAGCTATGTTCCCAGCTTTCTGCTTAGCTGAGCTTTTATGACAAGAGCAACATTTCGGGTTCAGACAACCTCTGGCCTCCCAGTTCCCCATGTGAGAACTCAGAGCAACTTAACACAGCAGATGATTTTAGAGGCATTTATGGTCACGAAATCCACAAATCCCTTCTGTCTCTTTCTAAAGTACACACATTTGTACATAGATCTGTCTCTGCACATCTATATAAATGGATATGAATGCACACCTATAACTGAACATAAATTGGACATCTTCCAGATCCTTTTGTCTGGCTCACTCTTGCAAACTGTTTCCTAGGAGATGATCAGAGGGGTTGGGACTGGATTCTTCCTTTGCAAACACCATCTAAAAAAACAACCTCATTTAGCAGAACAGAAACTCCCCATTTCACAGTCCAGTCAAGTTGTTTCAAGCATGTTGTCTCAATAATAAAGATGAATTTAGGTCACTAAACAAGAAACTCTTTCAAAGGGTTAAGCATTTGATAAGCTTTAAAAATCAGATTAACATGACTGATAGGTGACTACCAGACAGCCAATTACATGAGTACATGAAATAATTTTGTAGAGATTTCAGTATATGTCTGTCTGCATAACCAAGTTGCATTACTTCAGGGAGCAGATTTAATTTTCTTTTTGTGTTTTTTTTTTCCTGTGGCCAAATTCTTGCATCCAAATTCTGATCTGAATTTTAGATAAGCCTGCATAGCCTGCCAGGCACACAATAACATTGCAATGGAGGTACACTGGTGGAGCTAAGAAGAGATTTTGATTCACTGGTCAAGAAAAAATTAAGCAAACTTCTAAAAGAAAATCCTAGTTACATAATGGACACCTCTTTTACTATTAAATACATACATAACTGAAGGCAAAAAGAGTGATTACTGGCTTTAGTGCTTGAGATCCCACTTCTTGTGCTGTTTATATGACAACAGGGAATTTCGCTGTTAATTCCTATCAGTAATGCCTGAATCTTAAGTCTGGTAATTCTAACTGAAAATCTCACCTGTAGAGACAAGGGCCACCTTGTCTCTACAAAAACTGCTAAGGACTTTTACACAGTTAACAGAAACTAGACAGCCCTTCCAGCTATGCTTTACAATTTGGCTAGATCCTAATTTTGGGTGCAAGTTGTTTAGGACCATTTTCCCATACAACTATGAGTTAATTTCTTCCTTGAGTTCTGCCAGTGACAGTAACCTCTGGGCTGCTCTGGTTTTAAGCTCTTCCAGTTAGTCCTACTTTTATATACCACCCTAACTTCATCATTACATTGGGAAGGAAAGAAAGTGGTTGCTGGGAAGTCAATTCTTTATGCCACTCATAGCTGTCTTCATTAAATGGCTTTCTATTTTGTGTTGAACTGTTGCAGAGCTAACTTCTTGGGATACTACAAGAAAAAAGACTGGAATATTTTATTTACATTCTTTACCAACAGTGAGTAAAATAATGAAAATAACTGTATGATATAAAGTGCATAAGGACATTGTCTTATCGTTGATGTAGACTATGATAAAAGTAGCCTAAACAATTTTAATTCCTCAGGTTTGACAGTGAGTGTTATGCATTTCACAGTATTATTTTCTGCAGTAAAAATAATATTTCCTGAGGAGTAAATATGCAGAAAAGCTGTCTCAAAACCAGAGAAGAACAGGAAGAGTACACTTTACTCATTATCTTAATCTTGCATTTATTTGTTTATTTACTTTATGTCAAGCAGCTCCCCAGTCAAAGCAGCTGAAAGCTGAAAGTTAAAACCTGGCAGTGAAAGAGGCCATAATGGGCTCACATGTGCTTTGTGTGCTCCAAAAGAAAAAAAAATATTTGAGTTAGCTAGGTTATGAGCCTTGGAAATACACTCTTCATGTGCACTCAGTACATTGCACAATTATAGTAAAATTAGTTTCAATTATGTTGAATTCTAGAAGTAACATCAAATTCCAGGTTTTTCAGGAAGAGTATGTAGGTAAACAGGTACCAACCTGTTTATTTTGAGTTTTAAAAGAATTGCAAACAAATGAGATTACATTGTGCTGTTTGAGAAACAACAGTGTAGACACATTATAAGAAGTTAATTTTATTCATTACAATTACAATTACATTGCAATTATAGAGAAACTCAGCTGGTGATCATCTTTGGTCCTACAAGTCTAGATGATGTAACCTTTTCCTGCATTACTGCTTTCTTGAAACAGTAGGTAGATACATCCAGATGCCACTCACTAAAAATACTAAGAATTTTTATGCCCTACTCTGGTGACTGTCTGCCAGGATTAGTGCAGCAGACAGTTGTGCATTACAAGAAGCAGCCACTTCATCTGTTTTCCCACAGTGCAAACAGGTAAATTGACCTTGGCTTCCAACACAACTGAAGGGTGCAGATTGTAAAGATCCCAAAGTATATGTCTACATTGGCAGCTTTAAGCAGAACTGGCTTGAGTATTTTGCACCAGTATTTAAATCTGAATTATCCCCTCCCTGCCCCCACTGCACTTCATCATAAAAGACATGTAAAGAGCTCAGCTGCAATTTCCTTCCTTCACTGTTTCAGTTCAGCTACTGCACGAAAATTGCTAGTGTGAACACAGCCACTGACTTGTGATGAGACCTCTATTCCTTCTTGTTCAAGATATTTCTAAAAGCTATTTTAGAGGCTTTGGAAAATGTTACCCAAGGAGATGACAGACTCATCAGCTTTTCTGTGCATACTCATAAAGGTTACCACAGAGGAAGAAAGAAAAAGGGTGGTTTGAGGTTTACACACAGCCTTAACTTTGTGGCATTTCTAGGGAGGAGCTGCAAAACATCAGCATGCTTTCTGTACAGACAGTGAGTGTCTGTGGGAGTGTACACCCAAGGCCCTCTGAGAAATTCCTACTTTGGTCGTTCCCATTCCAGTGCAGATACAGCAGGAAAAATAGACAAACATTGTTACTACAAGAAGTGGTAAACCAAATTAGCAACAAATCCCAAGCAGCACCAAGCATGGGATCAAGACATAAGATATTTTTTGGCTCTAGGAAGATGCAGCGGGTTGTTATGCATGTCTGTATACGTGTGCCCTGGGTACACATACCTGTGCATTATATTTTTGGAAACTGGCATTCTTACTCCTCCTAGCACAGCACATGTGCATGCTGGAATTGCTCCAGATTTTCCCTGCCCCTGGGGGTTCCTTTGTAGTTAACTTAAATAATAACAAACACGCCTGCCAATTTTTTCTTTTGAGCTTGGCTGCTTCTTGGTCTGCTCTCTGCAGGACCTCCTTTGTCCCTGTCACAATTTTCCTGTGCTCCAGAGAAGCATTCACACATCCAGGGCTGATGCCAGAAGGATCCACCTGCTCTGCTGGTTGGCAGGAACTTCCTGAGCTTGACCACAAGAGTGAACAAATGAAACAGCTCTGCCCTTCAGTGCAAGGCAGAGGTGCTGCTGTTGCTTACAAGGTGCCAGGAGGTGTCTGCACACTGATGCACCCTGGCTGACAGAAGGGGGCTGGGAGAGACTGAGGCAGGAGGAGTTTGTTTGGGTAGTTGATAGGAACATTTGTGTTTGCAGCTGCCATCTCCAGGGTCGTGTTTCCTGCCTGGGATTTGGTAGGGATCAGCTCTGCTGCTTTCAATCACACGGCACCTTTCCCCTCAGTCTTTGTCCACTTCCAGACTCTTCTGCTGTATCTCCTTGTGCTTTGGGCTAGGAGCTGGTCAACTAAAGTAGCAGTGAGTCCTTCAGATGCATTTACGTGTACAAAGAAGGCTTAGAAACAGAGATTACTTATTGTTCCTCAGAAGAACTTGAAAGTACTCTGTTGGTAACTGCAAAGCAAACAGTAACAAGAAACAAATGTCATGTGGGGTGTCAGCTTCTGGTTTTCATTACTTCCATGGAAGAGTACAGTAAATACAAATTGTACCTGATTTACTGCTATCTAGTTTGCTTTTGGTAAAAAGTGTTTATGCATTATAAATACCAGTGTCAACTTAAAAGTTCTGGTATGAACATAAAAAAGAAGCTGTTCCAGACCTGAATGCATTTTTCCCGCATTTTGTGCAAGAAAGGGTCACAATTATATGTCTGGAGTTCCAATGCTACCAGTCTTTCTCATTTTTATCACTGAGCTCAGGAAGCAAAGATGCCTGTGTGACTCTTAGAGCATTTTAAGTTACAATGGTAGCTCCAAGGATGTAGGACAAGCCTCCAGAGAAGTCCAGCTAATGGTATTAAATTTCTTCAAATAACAGTCAATCTAACTTGCTTCGGCTTGTGTATGCTTTGGCAGTGCTTTTTTAGAAATGCACTAGCACCTAGAGAATATCTCAGATCTAAAAACCTTTTCTAATGAAGGTTAAATGCATTTTCTGTTTCTTTAAGTATGCGTCGCTCTTTTTAAAGGAATAATGTATAAAATTTCCCTTAGAAGACAAAATGATAAGCTTGCTTTTGGTTAGGGGGAAAAAAAACAACAGCATCTCATTATGGTAACTTGGTCAGAGAGATGTAAGTTAGTTTCAGCCATACAAGAATCTGATGTCAGCCTGGTAATTACTAGGCAGAGTCAATAATACCTCTCTTCAGTGTAATTGCAAATCCAGTACAACCATGACCAGAACTAAATTGCTTGAGAGCAATCAATAGAAATCTCCTGATTGCATTCCCTGGTGTACACATCAGATATAAAAAGGAAAACTGTCCATCCAATCAAAAGGTCAACTTTACAAATGAAAACTGCAGAATAAGGCTGGGAAGAAGTCTGTCCACACAGAAGCCTCCTGGTTAACTCTGGCCAGAGGTGACAGACCTAAATGGGAAGATGCAGGTAGGTAATGGGTAATTGAAGGAAATAGGCTATATCTACATGAACAGTAATTTGATGCAACTGGAGTGGAGCAATAGATTAATGTAGTTGATGCTGAGTTCCTAGTATTTGTTCCCTATATGGTTTGTGGCTTTAGTCAGACTAAATTCAGTCTGTTTTCCCAAACCCAATATCTCACCACAGGTGGTTCAAAGCTGTCCACAGTATCAATCTTTACCTCAGGTTTCTGTGTCCCTGCAACAGGCTGGACATCATTAGATTTGCACCTGGACTGGAACTTCTGGCTCAGCTTTCTCTGAGAGGAATGTGGTTCAAGTACACCAAAAAACACTGTGAGGACCAAAGCAAAGTGGGGAAGCTCAAGGGATTAATTTCAAACCCTCGCTGTTCCTTGAACTAAAATAGTATTGCAGATGCAGCCAAAGATTTTCTCCAGAAACCCTAATTGTTATTTTCCTAGATGCTAGGGCCTCATCCCTCTGCTTTTTCCTTTCTCAATCCCATTTTCTTGTACATAAAGCCACAAATAAACATAATGTCTTTAGTGCCATTCAATTGTTACAACTTTTTTCTACAAATATTAATCAAAGAGATATCTAATGATTTCATAAATGCAATATTAAATTTTAGTTATTATTGTGATCACAGTCACAGAGGAAATGGATGAGTTTGATGCTCATATTGTTGCTGTGTTCTTTTTAAAAAGAAAACAACTTTTTCTATATACTATTGAGGAGTTTAATAAAAGCTTTGAAAAGTGCTGAAACCAAGTCCCTTGAAACTTCCAGAAAATTTATGGGCACCAGAGCAGTGAGAGAGCTGCTTAGAGCTTACTTAGAGCTGTGCTTACTTAGAGCTCTCAAAAACACTATGGAAAACAGGCTCCTAATAGCCTCTGAATTGTTTTTGAATACTTGCCCTTGGTGGCTGATGGATCCTGAGGAGTGGATTGTTACATTCTTTTTTTAATATTGTCATTATATTTCCGAAATATTTGTGTTTTGGATTGAGTGAAGTGGCAACTGTTATGCATTCTGTCTGCTACCACATCTCCTTCTGAAGGCTTTTGCTGCAATGGATTAGTTTTCTAAACTGACTGGAGTTTTCTGACAAATCTGCTTTAGCATAAAATTGTTAGTTTTCTCACAACATCAAATTATGCTGCCCACACTGTACACAACAGAAAATGAAAAGATCAGCACAAAGCTGTGGTGTGGGAAACATCAAGAGTGTTTTTGCTTAGGCTCTGTTGACAGAAAATGTTTTCTTTCCAGTGCAAGTCTATGTTTCATTTGACGTGTCTTTTGTTACAATTTTATGAGCCAAATATTTTCAACAGGTGCCAGATTTAATTTGGGGTTTTTTTAGATACCTCTGTAAACCCATAATAGTAGAAAAAAGGTATTTCCCCCACAAGAAAGTTTTTGTAGAAGCCTGTATTAAATTCCACTCATCTCTCAACAGAAAAAAAAAAACCCAAAACCCTGACAGGTATTGCATTTGCATTATGGTATGGATTTAAGTACTGCAGTCAGAATAGCATAAAAAGGCTGTTAAATAGCTGGTAATTTCATGTGTTGGAACCATGAGTAGAACTACAATGCTATGAACATTTTCAATTATCATGCTTAACCTTGCTAAGAAGCTAAAATGAACACTATCAATATAGCGTGGCGGGAGCAGCACAATAGCAGCCCCACTATTCTCTTGTTTTCTCTCCCTCCCCTTCTTCCTCCTTGCTACCAGAAGGGAAATGTGAGGACTCTTGCCCACACCACTTCTAAATTGCTCGAGCAATTGTTTCCTGCAGATTAATTTGTAATTCTGAATCTCAAAAAGAGGGAAATGAGAGCACGTTCCTCCCCCAGGCCATTTACAGATCTGGAGTTTTAACTTAATCTAAAGCAGAGGCTGAACACACACACGAGGAAAGGGAGGGAGGCAGCAGCAAAGGTGACCCCGGAGTGTTTCCTTAGCACAGGTTTTCCTTTGTGCACCAGAAAAACCTTGCTTCAACCAAGGCTTACATCTTCCTGGCTCTTTTCTCCCGTGCAAACAGGCTTATGCAAAAGAGCTGTGGGCTGAATGTGTGCACACAGAGCAGCAGCACAGACGGGGCTGCGTGACTGCCTGCTTTGTTTGCCCGTGGTTGCTCTGGTGACCATAATTTCCTTACAGAAAGAGGGATAAAAACAAACAACTTCCACCAACACTGAGCTGTTCTTCATACTGTCTAAACAGGGCGGCTGGAGCTGTGAGCTTTTAAGGTTATTTAGAAACGAAAAGCAGCAGATAGGCAGGTTTCTAGGGAGAGTTAGAAAATGTAACCAATGATCTGAGCACTGATGCCTTGCTACTATTAAAAGCCCCACCAGTGTCTATATACAACTCTGCTCTCTAAATACCATTCAAAATCTGCCATTCCATGAGGACATTCCCCCGCTTCACTTTCACCTACCTTCTGGGGTTATTCAGAATAATTTAAACAACTTTATCAATACCTCTATAAGCTTCTTTTTTTTGTACTTTAGCAGTGAAGATTTCTGCTCACCTTGGACTGAGCAGTCCGCAATGAAACAGGTATGAAAATGGAACAGAGAAGACTAAAAGGACCCAGAAGAAAAAAGTGTTCCAAAAGAGAGGCTAATAATTCAGCCTTTTTGCAAGCTTCCCAGAAAGCTTTCCAGAGGGGGGCTTCCAAAAAGGTGGCATTGTTCTCTTCCACTTCACAGAATGGATAGAAGTCTCCGGTGAAAAATAAAGAGAAGTCTGTGTATGTGATTATGTTTATTTAATACTGCAAAGAAGTCATAAGCATTAAAGTAAAAAAGCTCTTGAGAATATTTGTCTTTAACAATTTTCTCGGACACCTGCTACCAGTTTTTGTCATAATATTCCAGTGTTTATTTTTTTGTCTTAAGGATGTTTTTGCTTCTGCTTGTAAATGAGAAGTTAGAATCTGTGATGGCAAGTCTGTGATTTAAGTCTCCTGCCTCAAGGTTACCCTTTCTGCTCTGCCAAAGAACAACCTTTTAGGGCTTTTAGGGCTGTTCCCTCAGAAAACTGGAAAATTCATGCTGTGGGAGAAGGCAAAAGGCATAAAATCAAGTTGTGTTGTATCATTTCACCTGTGGGTTTTTATGCTTTGGTCTAGAGTGTCTATAACTAAGTGGCAAGCGCATAGTCTCCTGAAAATTGCCAAAAAGTCACTTGAGGAGACAAGGATATTTATAAAAAAAAAATCTGTAATATTATCTTAGGGACTGCAGACAAAACTTTCTTTCTTTATAATTTGGCAAGGATTGGTGTTGGTTTTTGATTGCTTAGTAAGTTTATTTCCATTAGAAACTTTAGGGAGTATTCTTAAATAAATGTTTAATATTAGTGTGGACTCTGGAGTGTCCTTGTTTCAGAGAGGTGTTAAATTCTCTGCCAATCTATTTCAGTGCAGGGAGGAGACAAGCTTATCTGTTCTCTGCTGAAGGCGTATTAACTCCTGCCAAAATCTCCTTCCTCAGAAAAGAATGTCAAAGCTCTCCCTGTAACCATCCATAAGGCAAGAGAGGAAAGCATGAAGCAATGGACAACAAATCAGGAGGGGTTTCCAGGTGCTGTAGAGCAAAGGAGAGAGCCTTCCCAGGAATGACCACCAAGAATTGCCTTGTGCCCTTCTTGATCAATTTGCCATGGTACCACAGTAGTACAGAAAACATCTGAAATCCTATCTTTTCCATCTATAATGGGGATTTCACTGGTCAAAAAGAAAATTTAGCTGTGTTAAGAGGACACTAAGATTGCCCCTGACCACATCCTGACTCCTGGAAACAGCTGGATGTTTGAAAAAGGAGGTCAGGAATAAAGGACCTGGAAAAAAGGGACATATGCTAGAATCAGGAGATTATATTTGGCTGAAGTTTGGCCATCTGGAGATGGAGGTGGAGAAGGAAATCTCATTTGTGAATGACGGAACCTAGGACATTTTTATTTTATCTTTACTGTTTTTCAAAGATCTGTTTTCCACTTAGAAATATTTAAGACTTCCAAGATATAGCTGGTGTTCACTCTAGCAGCTGAACTAGAAACCTTCTGCAAGTCTCTAATTGTAATTGTTGATGTGCCAAGGAATTAACTGTTCATCTTGATTTGTCAAGGAAACACAAAGACTTACTGATTATAGACTACTGTTTTATAACTACACCATATTTATGTCTAACTCTTATCTATTATCTTAACCTCTAAATAGCTCAACTATTTGAGTCCAGTTTGGTGAGTTAGAAGGCTCTTTCGTATTCAGATAAAATGTATGTGTTGGCCAAGTGTTGGCCAAAGTATACAAGTAATCTAAGAAATTCAAAGCAGGTGTAGTTCAAACATGAGATTTGTGTGTTGAGGTTAAATCTAATATGGCAGCCTTGTGAAAATGTTCCTGCTTTCCTCTTCAGTTGTTTGCACTTTGCATGTCCTGCATGCAGATGATGCTCCAGTGCAGGGGGAGTGCTGGTGTGCACTCCTGGCTGGAGGGGAGCTGGTCTCTGGCCTTCAGGCTGGATCTGTGACCTCCCTCCTGCTTGGCAGAGGTGGGCTCTGCCCCTGGGTTGGAGTTTTAACTGCTCTGTATTGCAATGCAATTCGAAAGGGAGGGGGAAAAGCAGTAGGTACAGCCGGCCAGTGCCAAGCCAAGTTTCCAACTGTATCCACAGTTTCCTCTTAATACACTTGGATCTCTCCAGGGCAGCTTTTCATCTTATCTGATGAGTTTTAAGAGAGAGGACTCTGATACAGAAATCTTCCACTTTGAGCAAAATGGCAGCTGTGTGAGGTCCTTGAAATATTTGGATATATTCTTTATGACATCTGTACTCTGTGGGCCAGAAGAATTAACTAGGAGGAAGTCAACATTTATGCTAAAGGGGCTGAAAATTGTCATGTGGAGCCAAGTATTGCACTATCCAAAAGCTTTTCTTTGTGACTTATTGTTTATATTAGAGAGCTTATTTTAATAAATGAATTTAGAATTCTTCTGGTGCTATCCACTGCCTTGAAATAAAAAGTACTCAAAGTACTTTTTATCTCAAAAGTACTCTTCTGAGCTTTTTTGAGCTTTCTGAAATGGTTGCTGAGATGGCTTTATATCTCAGCAAAAGGCTGGTTTTGCTTCATACACTTTACCAGACAATTTGTCTTTTCTCTTTATGCTTTCACTTAATTTTTTCCTGCTTGGAGTCTCCTTGCAAATCTGACTTCAAGAACCCTTCACGGGCTTGTTGTTGAAAGCATTCAACTCCCTCTGCTCAGCATGTTCACTCCACTTTACCTGCCCTATAGTCTTGTTTATTGTTGTTTAACATTGATGTTATACAGTACTTAGATTTTTCTGTTGTACTGGATCTTTGAAAGCTGGCAGGATGAATTGCTTGGTTTCCAGTCTTTAATGTTTATCTCCCCTTGGATCTCACCATCTGTTCCTATTTGGCAGTGCAGGTAAATGGTTTTTTTTTTTTCAACTTCCTTTGCTTTGCCCTGTTTCCTGAAGATACTTAGCTGTTTCCTTTCTCTCTCCAGATATCATCCAGAGGGTTTTGGCAGTGTTTATTCAAGGTGATGAATTTGACTGAAATTTCCACACTGCATTGTGTGTTACAGGATTTACTTAGAGGGGAGGACATAAGGATTTTTGTTTTATTGGGGTTTATATCCACTACCACACCCTCATGGAGTTTAGTACGATGACACACACAAAGGTGGGATAGGTTTTTTACCTTTCATTCAAGTTTGTTCCTCCTAACTTTTCCCACTTCCATTTACTTGTCAATGTGACATCTTTGAGCACACGAGCAAGCCACGTCACCATTATTTTGGGAGTCAATGTCTGTTTTGTAAGATTTCAGTTCCTGTATAGTCCAATCCCAGTCACAGCTACCACAGGCAATGCCTGGCCTCAGATCAGTACCCATGCAATGGAGTTTCGACCTTCAAAGAAGGTGCACTATGTGCACTATGCTGTTTTCAATTTTTCTCATTTATGGCCAATCTCAGAGTCTTGTGGGTTGCAAAGGGGGGGAGAGTTTTTAAGGAAAAATCTCAAAACTTGAAGAATAACAAGTAACACACTTCTGCATACTGTTAAAACAAAGGATAAAAACAAAGGATATAGAAAGGAGAAGTTGTGGGTTTTTTTCTCAATTTTATTACTTATCACAGGAAGACCAGCTTTGAAAAGCTACTCTCAGTTTTGTATTTGCAAACATTTGGAGGTATAAAATGCTGTCTTTCAGAGTTGGTGATATTATCCTTCTATCACCTTTTACAATGTTCCCTCAGAGCATCTCTACTTTCATTATGTTTTAAGTTGATATTGAAATCAAATGGGATCAGCTTGTGGTATATGCCTTAATGAGTTACTGAAGGGCAGTTAAAGCTCTGCTATGAAAGGATTAATCTGAATGAAAGCTGGCCTGCTGTTCCCTTTTGTCATTCATAACTGTCCTCAGATTCTCTTCTCAGTCAGACCTATGAAATAATTTGCCAGTTGTTGCAGTCTGTCAACTCTGCCCATTAACTAAAAGTCATTTCCATACAACAGCTGTCCCTCTGTAGCTTCTGTGTAACAAGTTGCTTCTCAGTCCCCTTCCAAAACCAGAAGCCACGGACATTTGGCATTCTTCTTGTGAGTGCTTGTAAAGAGCTCAAAACCCAAAGTGACACTAAGGCTGAGTGCCATTCTGGGAACCAAAGTCCTTCCTGGGGTACTCTCCAGGATTTTCAGTTGTTCTGTCTAGCTCATTAGGTCAGAGATATTGCTGAATTGGCACAGTAGATTTTGTGTAATGGTAGGTGGTAACATTTCATTTGTTTTATGGCTAAACAAAGGAGTTGATTTTGGTTGAGTCAGGCAACCATTTTCCCCCAACTATTGAAAATTATTTTTTAAGCCATGCTCTAATGGCTTTTATTAAGATACTTTCTTTCTTTTACAACAATTTTTGGCAGCTCTTGCAACTTCATGCAAGACCATGAGATATTTTTGACAACTTAGCAAGAGGTAGACATTTTTTCTGACAAAACCCAAAGATATACTAGGTGTTACAGCAGAGTCTGGACTATTGGCACAGGTGGTAATTGAATGATGAATAGTTACTTAGACATTAACCTTCAGTTACTGTGAATCCTTAGACATTAGGATTCATGATGGTTTTGTTTCTCAAGTACTGATAATTTCCTGATAATTTCTGTCTTCAACCATTTTGCAAACAACAACTACAGGTTATTCTAATAGAGACAACTGTTCTTTAGATTGATCCTATCTGGTCTTTAGATTGATCAATGTTTCAGGGGTTTTTTTCCATTTGCCTGATATGTAGATTCTAGACTATTCTCAGAAAATATTTATCAAAGCACTTAAGGCTATATAACTTGTAAAAGCATTTCTCAACTTCAGTGTTGCCTGTTTGATTTTTTAAAAAAGTGTCTTTTATTACCCTGAGCTTAGACTAATGCTTGTTGATTTACCCAGTGATTTTACTACACTTTAATGTCTGTGTGAAATTCTGGTGTAAGAGTGAAAAAAAGAAAAGCGGAGAAAAACATCAATTTGGTTATTTTTTATTTACTTTTAAGACTTGCTACTTAAGTAAGAAAATATAGATTTCAAGCCTTTGCTGATATTCTGTTATGTCTGCTGTCACCAAGTCCTGGAATACATTTTAGGCTTGGATCTTAATATTGCATGAGATGTGTTTCTCCTATTGATGTACTTCAGCAGCTGAGGTGAAGTTGAGCACCTGAATCACTGCATGCTCTCATATTTAGCTCTCTACAGGTGCCCCTTGCCCTGCAGTGTGAGTTGTGCACTCACACCTCTCAGCGTTGGCAGAGTGGAGGGAGAGCTGCGTGCACTGCGCACTTTCCCGATTGAAAAACACTTTACATCTCAGTCCTCCAAGGACTTACACTAAACCAAAGCCAGAATCACCACAGAGTACCTCTGAATTTGCTGTGTCACTTGAAAACACTGTTCCTACCCAAACCAGGTGACCCTGGTGAAAGGCCATAGCCAGACACTCTTGTATGCTGCAACTGGGTGGATTAGGAGATGAGTGAATGCATTTGCACATTCTCAGCTGGTTCAGATTTTCTGGATTTACTGCACTTGTAACTGCTGAGAATAAGCTCTTCTGAGCTGCATACATTTTAGTCTTTTTGTTGTATTGCAACACTTTTTTCACAGAAACTGGAGAAGGTGTCACTGCTTCTACAGTTGTGCTTACATAGCTGAGGGAGCAGAAGCGAGACAGAGGAGGGGGTGAACAGATGAGGACAGTGACCTCTTAACCAACTTCAGCTGTAGCCACAACATAGCTGACTCTGTCTTTAACAATCTAAATTAATATTAAAAAAAAAAATACAAACATTGACGTGGGGATGGCCAGGAGCCAGGGATGAAATTCTGGCCATGCTGAGCATGCAACTGGAAGAAATTTCCCGGGTCAGTAAATCCCATCCCATGTTTTTTCAGGAAAACATTCTTGAACTGATCATGGTCCACATTAAAGTTTATTCAGTCCATTGACCTGCTACCCTTGAAAGCCAAACATCCCATAAGGCTTCATTGGGCTGTGATTTCATTTCAAGTGATAGTTCAACAGAGCCATATATATATATATGCAGAAAGTTTCTGATTAACCCTTCCAACCCATGCCTTCCCCACCACACACCCTGATGACATCCCAGCTGACATCCTGCTTCTTAAAGACACCCCTGCTCAGAGTGCTGCTCCTTTTTGTAGGGAAGCAGCACAATAACTCTGCAAGTTTCCATAAGAGGGTTTTCTGCCCTCTTAGGCATAAGAGGGTTGACTGTCTTGCCCCACAAGCTTTGAGGTTGAAGTGTCTGTTTTCCAACACCAATGTGATGTCAGGAAAAGATTTCTTGTTCCTTCTTTTACACAGACTCTACCTTCACCCAGGCTGTTTTCTGGTGATCAGGTTTTTCCCAAAGCTGAAGGGCATCACTGAGAGCCACAGAGGTTAGGAAATAACCCAGCCTACATTTTTGCAATTTTTTCAGTAGGCCCTGTGCTGGTAAGGGTAGTTATTTCTACTTTCTCCAGACAGCTCCTATCTACCTCACAATTTTCCTAATTTCCCTGCCAGCCTTGGAGAAAACTTGTCAACTGGGCTCTGATCTTTGCTTTCCTAACATCAAAATTGTTACAGCTTTCCTTTCAACATATGATTTTTTAAATTATTTGTTTTCTGATTTTGTCTTTTGTATATACTTCTAAAAAAGCAGTGGAAAGAACGACAAGCAAAAAGATAATTTCCCTTTCTGGCAAAGGAAATGACATGATTTTTAAATGGTTGGGCTAGAGAAATACTAAAACCTTCAAAAACTTCTAACACTTGTTTGGATGGTTTTGTTTATTTTTGGAGCTGTGGTATATCCATGATTTTCAGAGTTTTGGCCTTTATTTTGAAGAATGTCATAATTTTACCAGAAAACTCAGCTGTCAATATTTTCATTTCACACCTCTTTATAGAAGTTCATAACTGACCTATAAATTACACATACCAAGCATATGTTGTCTCAAGCAGGAAAAGATTTAATAAATAAATGCATAAATATAAATGTGTTTGTTTAAAAGTTATAAAGCCACAAAAAAAAAAATTGGTGATTTCAAGTACGTTTTACAATCCTGTAACTCAAAAGCAAGGCATTCAGATTTTTCTTCTCTTAAACTCCAAAGTATTGACTTCTTAGTCTTTAATGTGGACTGATGCAGTGCCTGTGGCCATCATGGCAAATAACCACATTATTGCATTTAAGAAATTAGCTACTGTGTGCTTGTGGTAATTTTGTCTCTATTAAAATAGCTCCCAAATTTTAAGCTGGCAGACTTATTACAGGAGTCAGTTCTGCTTTTAGATACACACCATCTTTGTGCATTCATGTAGATTCACCAAAGTGTATTTGAAAGGTTCTTTGTCTACTAGTCTTAATACTGAGTTTTTCTGCTGAAGGACTGAGGAAGGGAGGAAGGAAAGGGTCTGTCTTTCAGAATGCTGCATGTTTTGGAGGAAAAACATTTCAGTTTTTAAAATTTCTCTAATGCTTATCTTTGCATGATTCACACCCTTGTTAGGCAGTAATAGATCTGGAAGTGTTATGGCACTAAAATTTCCAACCTGGAATGCATAGGACAACAATGTTACTGTGTAAAAAGTGATTGTAATATTAATAGGAACTTTAATTTTCAACTCCTCACCTACACTCCTTTCATCAAATGTGTGGACCACCCAGCTATTTGTGCTTCTGAAAATTCAGAATTATTTTTTTTTAAATGAAACACACATCCTTATCCAGTTTTCTCTCAAAAGAAGCTGAGTTTAGTGAAGTGCTTTATGACAAAATCTGTACAAGAGGGAAGAGGGGCAGTGGAGTATATGGCAGACAGAATATTTTATGGCATGATGATATTGTGGGTGATAAATTCTTCCACTCCTTTTTTACTCACTGAATAACAACCTGATACAAAAGTGGAGAAAAGCAGCATTGACCTCTGGGCAAATTCATGGAAAGATCAGAGTTTTCTTCCAAAGAAAATTGAAGAAGGAGCCTCTCCCATATTTTTGTGAGAAATTTTTCTCATCATAAATCCAACCTATTTTTGTGTTGGTTTGGGCAAGGCTTCTCCAGAATATGTGACACCCTGTTCAGCCAGTTTTAGCAGGTCAGTCTCTTGGTGGCCTTTTGTTGTCCTGCTCCCATGGGCAGCCCTGAGCAGGGTTAAATAGTAGTGGTGTAGATCTCTGCCATGTCTGTGTTGCTTCTGTTTAGGGAACCATGACTTGAGCAGCTAAAAGTTTGTTTTAAACCTTTATTTTAAGGGGAGGGTGTGTGTGTGAGAGCAGCAATGTTGTCCAGGCCTTCAAGATTGCTGAATGTCTTAATGTTTCAGTTTGCAATGAAATCCTAACCCAGCTATGCCTTGGGTGGTTTTCTGTTTCAGTGAGGAGAGTTCACATAGTTCAAGTCCTAAGGTTACATTAATAAGGCAATATGTTGAAAATACAAAGGCACAGTGTCTAAATAAGCTACACTGATTCTGTGCTTGGAACACATGACTTTTGGGTGAAAATCCTTTGAGGGTCTTCCATACCTAGGTACTGCAGTTCTCTCTTTTAACGATTAACTGATTGATCCATTTAACATTATTCAGTATTATTAACAGTATTCATTCTGCTACAGATGTGAATTAGCATACCTTCATGCTAGAGCTTTTCAGGACACACTAATAAATCTCAAGAAAATAATGAGCATAGATGTCATGGAAACCAGTCTGGGAAAATATTCTTTATCCCAAAACCTATGTTGTAGGACTAAGTAAATATTTGATAACTCACAGAAAATGTTGTGTTTTCCAGCATTCCCTTACCTCTGTAAAGTGCAGAAATAGCCCCTTTCTTTAAAATTTATAGGTTTCATTTTTTCCTTTTGCACGGTACCACAATATGAACTGAAAACTAATGTCAGCCTTTCTATTGGAGATGTCCACATCTGCAATAACAAAGTTCCAAATGCTGTGAAGCACACCTGATTTCAGATTTGCTTACAGTTTTTGTTGAATTTGCTCATATCAATGACCAGTGTACAAAAATGAGCGAGTCTGAGGCATTTCTTCACAGTCATTGCATACTGAAGTGCTTGTGGTCCGAGAACTGGCGACTGCGCCTTGGAAATTGGTGGCTGTTTTTGGCATTTCACTGGTGCTAAACAGAGAAAGAAAGCTGGTCAAAGATGTGAACATTTGCATATGTCTCCCAAGAACTAGGATTGGTTTCCCTGGTTTGGAAAGGAATCTTCCAGAAGACAGAGAAATTGTAAGGAGGTCCTTTCAGACTCCATATTCCAGAAGACCAAAAAATACTTAACAAAGTAGTGCCAGCATTTCATTTTTATGGACATCACATGTATTTCACAAATTTTAAAGTTTTTGTTTATTATTTATTTTATTTCTCTTGCCAGAAAGGTTTCACAGACAATGTATAGAAATTATGAACCTGATCTGGTCTTAGCAGAAGACTATTCTCATCTTACTATGGGAATTGCAGATATTGCAGCTTAATATACTTTCTATCCACATTGCAACAGAGCTATCTTAATTGTATATGAAGTAGAACATGCAAATTCAAATTTGTTCTAGCTCAATTTATTATAAAAAGTCTTGCTCATGCCATTGTCTTACTGAAGCATAAAACAATATTTGGGCCAGGCAGTACTACCTGAAGATTTTTGACTAAAGGTAGCTAAAAACCTGGCCTATAAAGCTGGAATTCAAGATCCTCTGCAAAGCTATATTGATGGAGTCAGTTGTTGTATGGTGTGGAAGAAATTGTTGCTGGCCTCTCAAAATAAAATGTGAAATGAACAACTCTGTTACTTACCTATACACGCCACTTGAAAATCCTGCTGCGCGTGGGGTTGGGCCCACACCCCAGAGTCACATTTCTTGGAAACTAGAAAGATGAAGAATCTTTATTGCTGCTAGAGAGGAGGCCACCAGAAATCCTGCAGTTGAATGCCCTGGAGAAAGCAAGAGTTATTCAATGTGCTCAGAGGATTACAAATAAAAGACAGAGGCAGTTGCTCTACTCTTCTGAATAGTTATTGATTGGCTGATACACTTTAAGGATAAGGACCATGTCCTGCAGGTCACAGAACTGAAGGCAATCATATATAAAGAAAAGAAAATCCTATTCTTTCCAGAGCTTGGGTAGGGGACACATACCTGGGTGCTTCTGAAACAGGGCTTTATTAAAGGAGTGGAAGCACAATATTGTGAAAGCCAGGAGGCTTAGTCATCAAGGACAGGTGTATATGTCACTTAGACAACCTCTTAAACAATGTGCTTGAAATTTGGTAGATGATGCTTGAGTGAATTGAATGGGGTGAGGGTTTTCATAATAAATATTTGATTAATTACCTACCACTTAGAAGACTAAATAAAAGATATAGAAGACATTGTTTACTTAAAATTAAACCAGTTCTCAACTTTTCTCTTTGAGAAGGAGTGAAAGGAGCAGGGACTTTGAATTTTTACTTCTTATTTCTAATGCTTTTCTTACATGGGGACTTTTTTTTTTTTTTTTGGACAGTATAATCTCCCCAAGTGTAGCCTGATGTCATTTATAGCATATATATATTTAAACAGAACAAACCCCTGAAACTTTGTGTGATACAAGCATACCTCATAATTTGTTAATTTATTGTTGTTTTCATGTCCAATTTCCTCCTCTTCTTTTACTGTTCAGAACTCCCATCATGCCTGTCTGGATATTCAGCTCCTTTGTCTCTCTGTAAATCAGAGGAGCATAAGGTAAATATTTTTGTAACACTAATATAGACTTCAAACAGCCTGGTCCCTTAAAAATTGAGCAATACCAGAACCCATGAAGTGCAAAGAAAATAAGCACAGAGAGGAGCAAAGGGAACAGTAAGCTAATGAAAGGGACTAATATTTCTGCTCTTGCTAGGAAGAATGATGCAAAGGTGGAATTGAGCAACAGTGTGCATAAACAAAAAAACGCATCTTCCAAAACTCTTCCTCCTAAAGTCCTCAACTCTCACACTTCCCGTCTCACAGAAAGAGAGGATATCCCATGGAAATAAAATAATTTTAAAAATATTTTAACAATCTCCCTCAAAACAAATAAACAGACAAACTAGGAAGCCAAATGTCTTGGTTTGGGCTGAGGCAGGGTTAATTTTGTTCACAGTGGCCAGTACAGGACTAGCCACTATATTGGAATTGTGCTGAATGCAGGGTTAATAATACAGAATGTTTTTGTTATTACTGAGCAGGGCTTACACAGAGCCAAGGCCTTTTCTGCTGTTTGTGCTTCCATGCTGGTGAAGAAGTTGGGAGGGCATGAGAGGCTGGGAGCAGACACAGCTGGGACAGGTGACCCCAGCTGACCAAAGGGATTTCCAGACCATGTGACATCATCTCAGTACTTAAAGCTGAAGGGAAGAAAGAGAAAGGGGGGAATTTTGGAGTCATGGCATTTATCTACCAAGTAAGCACTACACATGATGGGGCCCTGACTGAACACCTGCCTGCCCGTGGGGAGCAGTGAAGGAATTCCTTGTTTTGCTTTGCTTGTGTACCTGGATTTTGTTTTCACTATTATTCTGTCTGTATCTCAACTCAGGATCTTTCCAGATTTTACCCTTCCCATTCTTTCTCTGATCACTCTGGTGGAGGATGAGTAAGTGTCTTCCTGGGGCTTGGCTGCTGGCTGGGCTTAAGTCACAACACCAAACAAAACCCAAAACAAACAAACCCAACAAAATTTTAGTTCTTTGAATAATCTTTTTATTATGTTGTGAAGTGTGTTTCAAAAGAAAAAAGCAATTCTTTCCAGATCAGGAGGGAAAAAAACTTTTTCCCCTACAGATTGTTTTCTTAATGTTGTGGGTTTGCTACTATTTGCAGAATATTTTACCTAACTTTCATCATAAGGACATGATTCAAAACAGATTTCCTATGGAGAATATGCAATTATAAAGCTAAGCTAAGTATTAAAAAATAGAAATAATCAGTTTTGAAGACTCCAATTTATCTGCAGGATTTAAATACAATTAAAGATGTCATCACTTTTTATATGTAAGTAGGAAGAGAAAAAAGAAACAAAGATAAACTGATGCACAAGTGAGAGAAGTCTTTAGGACATTAAGCCAATTCAAAACTACATGGAAGTAATCAAAAGTCAGTCAACAAGCCAAATAAATCTTTCTGTAAAAGAAAACTACATATTAAATCTGAGACAGTTTAAGGAATGGATGATGGTAGATATAATGTGTTTACAAACAAGACTGCGAGATTATAAAGCAAGATATGAAATAGTGTTGATTAAATCTCAAAAGATTTGGAGGTATTTTTTTAGCTGGAATAAGCATCAAAATTTTGGCTGCTTTTCCAAATCTTCTCATTGTTTCAAGAAGTTAACAAAAAAAATATAAAACAAAACCAAGGGGAAAAAAAAAACCTACACAAAGGAAGAATATACACAGAAATCATTGCATTTTCTTATTTCAAGTGTCTCCTTCCACCTGTTCTGGTATATTTGCTAATGCTTCCCAGAGGTACATAAAAAGTCTTAATGACCCTAACATTACTTTAAACGTCTTGATTCCTAGGTAGCATCTGACTTATGAATGTTTACATGTACATGCCATTCCTCCAGAATAACTAGGTCATTTTCAAAACTTATAGTTAGGGAAATATGTGTGTTATCACCAAATATGTTCATATGTAGACAAAGTGGATAGTTGATATTGAGGAAAGTGGATAGTTGAGGAAAAGTAAAACATTCCGATTTTTCTTTTTTAGTGGGAATGAGGGAACATTGATCCAAACAACAGCAGATGATTAACTTGTTTTCAGAAGATGAAAATGCAACAAAATGTTATAAATAGAGCTTCACAGGAGAAAAGGAAACCAGATGGATTACATATTCTGCATCTGACTGAACTATGGGTAACACATGGATGTTACAGCTAAGGCTCCTCCAGCACAGCAGTTCTCCTGTTAAATGTGCAATTGGACTCTTAGAGGCTGAACCCAGACAGCACTGTGATCAGAAGTCCTGGCTTCCCAATTATCCTCACAACATCTTTTTGGTGCATGCCCAGAATGCTCCCAGGTTTCCTTTGCCTGCATTTCCAGGTCTTACCCCATTACACAACATGGCTTTCATGGATTCTGGCACAGGAGTGTTCTTTGTTGCTTGCAGTGGCTCAGCTGAGTTTGCGACAGAAGCAGGAGCTAAAAGGAGCCAGTAGGAATCTGAGGATGTCAAGATTGTGCTCCTAGATTGTGCCCCTATGTTTTTCATAGTGAATGGGCTTGGAGACACTAAAGGAGTTTTATCTGCACCTTTGTCCCCATTAGAGTTTCCCAAACATTTATCTTTTTTCCCTTGCCAGGATAGAGGCCTAGGTTGGTAAATCTGCAGATGTAGTTGTATATCTGCACTTCACACTATCTCTGCATTTTACTGTGTGGAATGTGGACTATCTCCCTAGCTAAAGTAGAGCTATAGGTACTCCAGATAACATTGGTCCTTCCCATTATCTGTATTTATATTTGACATGCTTGCCAAAGCAAGTAGCTGCCTCCTTTTAATGCTACCCAAGAATAACTTTTAGGATACTTTATGATAAAAGTGTTTGTATACAGGAGAAAATCTGTGTACTTTGATAATGTGTTAGCCATCTACTTTCTTTTTACAGATCAATGGTGTATTTGCTTAATGTTAAGATTGTTAGAAACGTAGCTCCCAGTCCAGCACTGTCTACATTCACTTTTCTGTTCCAGTTGGAACTAGGTGACCTTTAAGGTCCCTTCTAGCCCACACTATTCTATGATTCCATGATCAGTTGCTCTGAATTATTCTGTGAAGCAATCCCTCCCTCCTACTGCTGGCTATGTAACAAGTTCAGGGAGATTAACATCCTAAATTCAGCGCCTGAAATCAGTTGTGTAAGTGCTGCTCTTAGCACGATTTCTGCTGTAAAGTATGTAAAGCAACTGCAAACTCAGGGCATTGCTCACTTGCCCCCAAAGTACTTCGTGCCAGCAGAGAGAATGACAGCTTCCACTCAGAAGTGGAGGCCCACTGGATGCATCTGCTGATATCTAGGGAAACACCTCAAACTGGGTAGAGATGAGCCCTAGTAAGAAGGAAAATGGGAGCAGGAAGCAGAAAACCATTGACAGTTTCCATGAGCAGGAAAATTATGTAAGCTTCAAAGTGAGACCATGTTTAGAGCCTGCACGTACTTCCACAGCTATTGCCAGATATCAGTTCTAGGAATCTGTAAACAGCAAAGACCACACCTTAGTTTTGGCTTCACTAGACAACTCTTTCCATGACATCTTTAAAGGACTAGGAAGGAACTTGAAAAGTTTAAAGAGGTTATGGTACGTGAGCATATTCTCAAAGTATCTAGCAGCCACAAATTTAAGTACATGAGCTGGAGAAGAGCTCATGATTTCAAAGTGAAAGAGGATATGCAGCCACTTTTAGCCGATTTAAAGTTATTTTTGGTGAGAGCCGTACTTTGATTGCACTCCTGGATTTAGTGTTGTTGCAAAACATGTGTTCCATATCTTGCACGTCTGTTTTCCCAGATGCTTAAAATCTATTCACCAGCCAGACACATTGCAGAAAAAATTCATCCTCTGTAGGTAGACAATGTGACTCTATTCTTTAATATATGACATTAGGCATAGGTTTTAGTTATTTATGCTTTCCATCACTGAGCATTTTCTTGGGACTGACAGAAAATTTCCATTGTGAATTATTGTAATTGTAATTTTTTTCTACTTCTAATAACACAGTTTCAGTCAAAATCACTGACATCTATCAAGAGGGGATCACAGGTCTACCTACTCTCTGCCATGAGTGCTGTAGATTTGACAGGTTATCTGTTAGACTCTTGGAAAAAAAGCACAAGGAATTAAAGTTGTCAGGAGTTACAAATAGGTGAGGTACAGAGTAAAGAGCTGGATTCTGAGGGAAATGTGAAATAAATAAACAGATGTGAAATAGCTGTGTTCCTGAAAAATCTTGAAGAGGTAGAGGATGCATCCAATGGTCTTTATGTAGAACTTTTTTATGTAAGAGACAATAAGAGGGCTCATTCAGTTCAGGTATGTTTTAGGTGAAGAACCTGTTGAATTGTAATGTCCACGTCTGTAGCACAGCTGTGTAGTGGTGGCATCACTCCAGGTTCCAGATAATTTTTGCCCATTTGTATAATACTCAAGCACCAATTCTGTGATTCACTGGGGGCTGACTGGAGGCTAAGGAAATTTCATTTTTCTCTGTCACTCACTTGAAAGCCAGACCTGGCCTTAAGAGTATTCCAGTCACGGAAAAATGTAACCACCACAACAAAAGTCTGATCATTTGTGGCTGATTTTGACTATTTTCTGAAATAAAGAGGATTTGGGAACAAAACTACAACAAAATGTATGTTACTAATTTATAAACTACAGAACAAAGTGCCACATTCTATTCTTTCTATTCTTTCTATTCTCATTTTTTGTCACTTTTGCAGGTAAATAGTCATAAAATATTTATCAGTCTCGTTATTTTTAACTAGAATATATTATGGAGACAGATGAGAAGCAAATAGTTTTCTGTCAGACCGTAGTTTCTCTTCAAATGCAGTGTATATTGTGTTCATTACTGAGAGATTATTTTTCTTTTCAGGATCAGTGTGAATAATACCTAATAATGACCCATAATATCCAGACCCAGGCCATGAAGGACTGCATGAACAGCCTTCTATTTTTTTTTTAATCTTTTTTTTGCCCCTTCTCACATCTGTATTTTTCTAATTTGTCAGATATTTTAAATATTTATGATTGATTTAACACTCCTTTCCAGGTAGTGCAGAAAAGGCTCCCAGAGTTCAATTATTGTTTCCCAGGATTGCTCAGATTAGCCTGCTGAGGACAGGTGCTAAATTTTATTAGCCCCTGGAGAAGAAACAAGTTTCTATTTGTTGCATTTCTCACAGTCCTCAAAATTGTGAAGACCAGGCATACAAACGTAATTTTGCTGGTTGTTTAATATACAAAGAATTCAATCATGCAAACACTTAAACACATGCTTGGCTTTATACACATGAGTAGTCCTATTAAAATAATCTATTACTATTTTAAGGCTGAAAAAAAAAATTTGCATTTAGAACTCCCTAAAATTCATGCTACCATTATGTTTTATAACTTAATGACCACATATAATTTAAATATACTTAAGGTTTAATTACAGGTTTGCCGTTGACAGAGTCTAAGAGAAGGGTTATAAAGACATTCCAGTAATCTAGAACTCATGGTAAACTCATTATGTTCCTTGACATGGAGAAAATTTACGCCACATTATCTGTAATTTGACATGAAACCTGCAGTGCATTACGGCATCTAAGTAAAATGAAAGAAGGTAAAGGCTATGCAAACAAAACCAAAGACTTTCAAATGGTCTTAGAAAATTAGTAGTTTTGCACTTCTTTGCTAGGGTAAATAGAAAGAAAATATAATCACCCTGAAACATGTCTGAGATAAACAGCCAAATTCTCTTTCAGTGATCATAAGATGAGTACAAAATTAAATATTAAGAATAACTTCAGCCCAAGAAGAAAATTTAAAACATAACAAGAATCCAGGAAACACAACAGTGAAAGCAAGGGGACCCTGTGATAGGAAAATCTGTGTGACTGTACTGTTCTCAGTCAGAGAGTTTTGATGCTAAAGCACACATAAATCCAAATCCAAGTGCATGAACAACTGCCACACTGCCTAACAAAGAGAGGATCAGGATAACAAGGATGGATGTCAGTAGCACATGCTGCAAACTCCAAAATCAGGCCAGAAAGCACATGCCAATATTGGGCCTATGAAACTGCCACCAAAGTGAACCAGGCAGCATAGCAAACGGTGATTTATTCCCAAAGCCCATACACTTGTACTCTGGATGCTGATATTTAAACAGAAGGGCTGTGTCAGGCTGGAAGGGATGATACAGAGTGGTTTAACAGCTACATTTCTGCAGTTACAGCAAGAAAGCTAATAACTGAGTATCTGTAAAGGCTTTCATTATTATTTTGGGGGAGTATGGGAATTTAGAACGATCTTGTTTTAGCTGAAATTTTGAATTACCTAAGTACTTACTTTTTAGCCGTTGTTAAGACTGTTTCTCGCATGTTAGCATAATATGAAATTAGATAAATGGATGTATTATGTGGTGATTCGGGGTATTTCAGAAAAGTGTTTTTGTAATGATCATATGCATTGCTTGAAAAGTCTCAAAATTACACTGCCTCCTGTTACAAAAAGCTTATTCTTTCCATAATGGTAGCTTGATAGCATGTGGGTGGAATGAGTGGTTCCCAGGGCATTAGCAAAGCACTGGTATAAAATATTTTTGTTTTCTGTAGTTGTTCATTATATCTTGAAGTAAAAGAGCTATTGAATTCTATGCACCAAAAAAAAAAAAAAAAGGCATCAAAAAATTGTAATTCACATTTTTGCCATCATTCATTAATACCACACACAGTCACTTGTTAACCACAAGCAACATCAGGCACCTCTTTTGCACTTAATACACCACGTAAACAGATTCAGAATCCCTTTTCTCGGATAATCACAACATGCACAAAGTTGGAAGGTCTCTCTGGGTGCTGTCTAGTCAATCTCCCTGCTCAAAGCAGGGTGATCTGTAGCAGGTTGTCTCTCAGGACTGTATCTCCTGATGCAACACCTGCTCCAAGCCCTTAATCATCTTTGTGGCCCTTTGCTGGACATGCTTCAATATCTGGTTTATCTCTGCTCTGGGCAGCACAGAACCAGACCAAGCACCTAGAAGTATCTCAGATCCAGTGCTACAAGTTCCCTTTGGTGTCCAACAGGAAACCCAGGTCTTCTCCTGCCCAGATGCTTTTCAGACAGCTGGCTGCCAGTGGATGTTGGTGTCTGGGGTAATTCCACCCAAAGTTCATGGCTTTGCAATTCTCTCTGTTGAAATCAATGACATTTCTGTGGGCCTCTTTCTCCAGCACTTTGAGCTTCCTCTAAATGGCAGCACAACCACCCGAACTGGTCATTTTCCCTGGTTTTATATCTTCTGTAAGCTTGCTGAGGGTGCACTCAATCCCACCAGCCAGGTCATTAATGATGTGGTTAAACAGTTCTGGCCTAGGACCAGGTCTGAGGGCACACACTGGGACTGGGCTCCAGCTGGACTTGGTGCCACTGCTCACAAACCTTTGGGCCCAGCAGCTCAGCCAGTTTGCTATCCACCTCCTTGCCTGATTATCTAACCCATACTCTATCATTTTTTCAATGGGAATGTGATGGAAGACAGTGTCAAAAGACTTGCTGAAGGTGAGATAAACAATATCCATTGCTACCCTCATCCATTACACCGGACATTTCATTGTAGAAAGCTATTGGGTTGGTCAGGCATGATTTTCCCATTGCAAAGCCAGGGTGATTACTCTCAATCACCTTCCTTAACTTTCTGAGCCGTTTATTCTGAAAGGCACATAAAGGTTTATGAACTTCACCTGCATAATTGTGATTAGTTTATAGCTGTTATGACATAGTAACTGTAAAATTCTTATACATACCAATCTCACCATTAAAAGCATGATCTTGATGTAAGCATGGAATCTCTGGTTAGCAAAAACCAAGAGTAAGATTAAGCCAAGACAAGATTTATACTAAAAGATGGGTTTGGAAATGCTATTTGGAAACCAGTTGTCTATCTTTTCAGGCTGGCCAGATATAAGAAATGTTTTCTTTCCCCCCTTTGCTGTAGAAGTTAAATTATTAGCATGATGTGTTTGGCCACAGCTCAGCAACTGAATCAGTGAAAAATTGTGATCTCTTCATAGCATTGCTTCTCTAATCTGTCTAATCAATGTGGCAGTATCCTTGTAAGATTCTCTCTGGGCTAGCAGCTGAGTGCTCAAGCAACGTGTGATTGTGAGGTTGCAGCAGCACAGAAAGTTACATTGCAAAGAAAAAAATATTCTCAAATTAAGATAAACCTTGTTCACACACCATGGGAAAAGGTTTGGATAGTTCAGATAGTTCAATTATTAGAGTTATCTAGAACAGGCTGCAAACCCGTTCGCTAAAAACATCCTCATATTTTTCCTCTCTCCTTACCGGTTAGAACAATAAAGCTATCACAATGTTTCTTTCCTTTAACTATCTCTAACTTTATACAATATATTTACAGACTGACTGCAACTGTTAATCAACAGTTTGGTGCAAAGCTCTGCTCTCCCCTGTAATTGCTGACTTCTGAGGAGTCTGTTTTCCAAAACAAATTTCCTTCTCCCCTCTACATGCTGCATTATTGGAAATGTGTCTGCCAATGCATCTCAGTGCCTGCAAGTACTTTCATTAAGAACTCTCCGTTTAGGGTTCATAATTCAAATGTTCCCATTATTCTTAAGCTCAATTAGAAACAGTTTCTTGGCCAAAGAAGAGTTTCCATAATCGCCCTTGAATACGGTTTATTTTCCTTTGATCACACGCAATATTTGGACAAGAGTAAGTTTTCTGGAATAGCAGAAATGCTGAAAAGATGCAGGCATCAGGAGCCCAGGCAGGGGTCGGGTGTGCCTGGGGCACTGGTATTTTTCTACCCACAGGCAAAACTCCCTCATGGATGCATTTCCCTGGGGAGACAGAGAAAGACGTGATAACCCGAGGCAGCATTTGATAAGTTTTTATATATATATATAAGATTTATATATATATATATAAAAATATATATATATATGTATACGTGTGTGTGTGTGTGTGTGTGTGTGTGTGTGTGTGTGTGTGTCTACTCATCCTCTACTGATTTTAAGAAAATTAAAACAATACAGAAATTGTTAGCAGAAATAGTCTAGTCAATGCCTCTTTTTATTAAAGGTTATGTCTCCTATTGAACAAAGGCCATCATCTGTCTGTTACTCTGTTAGATAAGCATGTTGACTCCAGAGGGCATTTATACAAGTCTGCCAAATTCCAAGCTCTCATTGCAATCACCAGTGCATGCAAGACATGTGATGGTTTTTTATTTCTTTTCTGAAGAAAAATGCCTGCAGTGACGTATCTCTATAAAATTTTCAGTGTTGAGTAAAATGCATATTTAATTTTGCCAGAAAATATCTAGCTTGGTTTAAAAAATGTGCATGTGCACATATGTGGTTAGCTTTTTAAAACAATAAATAAATAAATTCAATGGCCAGATTTTCTAAATTAAATGCCATTTCCTACAGGTCCTTTAGTAGATGTACCTTTTGCACATGAGGAGGAATTCAGACACTACAGTTAGGCAAAGAGCAGAATCTCTACAGTAATTTTCACTGAGAAGAAAACAGACATTTTCTTATCATATGATCAGTTGGATTATTTCTATTTTTTTTCATCAATAAACAAAACAAAAAATACTCAAAACCCAAACACCAACCATTAAAAAAACCAAACAAACAAAACCCCAGCCAAATCATCAAAAAAACCCAAGACGGGTGCTGTGCTGCATTTTTTTTTTCACTGGTAACTAGAGTTATTTTTTTAGTTTTTTGTGACATTGTTAACATTTCTTGTTGTCTCTCTAAGCAGTAAAGGAATCCTTGGAGATATTCGTGTGTGAAAGGTGAAACAGCTGCTATAACAGAAAGTGATTAGAGGATAATGTGTAAGTAAAACATTAAAATACTTATAATTTGTGTGATTGGAAGGGGCCACTAAACATCAGACACTTCTTAACCATCAGTAATTCAGAACTGCAACTCAGACTGAAATAGGATACAGATAACTCTTTGCCACAGTAGCCTTATTTTCAAACAGGGAAAGTTCTAAAGCATCAGCCCATAGTTCTCCTGAAGAAAAAAAATAATGACAGGTAATTTTTTCATGTGTGACATTTTCTTAAATTCTGCTAACCTCTAGTGACAAAAATTTCATTTTTATTTTCTCAAAAAAATATAAACTCACTTATTTACCCAGAAAGTCTTGCAATTAACAGAAGGTATCTCAATTTGGCTCTCAATCTGCTTGAGAATTTGTGAACTTAAAAACTAGCAACTGCTTAGATATCTTTATCATGACCCTACAGCCTTTACTTATGACAAGAAAACACATCACCAACCATTACTGTGCATTTCTGGGGCCAGTTCTTCAAACTTTAAAGCAGTGGACAAGGGAAGTAAATTTTAAATGGAATTTTATTCTGTTGCTTCCACCCCTCAAAACATAGCTGTTAACAGACAGATATATCAATCAGCAACTTTTTCTGCTAGGAGACAAATTCTTGGTCCAGAAATAATTTTATGAGCAGATCTGAATTTTTACACCATGTCTTTCCTGCAAATATTTCTGAAGGGATAAGGATTGGTCTAGAAATAAATAAAAAGGACAGGTGTTCTATCCAATCTGGATGAGAAAAGTGTAACAAGTTTCAGTGGCTGGAAGTAGGCAATTATAGAATGTTGGAGTTTATCACCAAGACCTTAGGTGAAAAATTTCTATCAGGAACCTTGGAGTGAGTTTACTCTGAAATTATCTAGATGGGAATTTTAATCTGCCTCCAAGAGAAAGTCTATAAATTCTTGGTAAATATCTAAAATAAGTAGTGTTTGTTGTTCCTTCCCACTTTGGTATCTTTGAATGCCTTATTCTTTGCCTTGAAGATATTCTTTCATGGGCCCTAATTGTATTTGTCTCAGCAACACCATGGAGCTTCCTGCTGCGCACTTAGCAAAATGTCAGTATTTTGAAGACAACTAACCAAACAGTCAGGAACACTTTTATTAGTTTTCCTTTTTTCCCTTACTGTGTAGTTGACCAAAAGCTTTTTGGCAGCATTTTCTGTCGTTTCCTGTCCTTGTGGAGTAAGGAGGCTGGTAAGAGTACAGACAGTGGAGAAAATACAACTTAGATTTCTGACTTTTTCTTGTATTTAGAATTAAAATGACCACAATTTTTGACTGTGAAGGAATGTTTCCAGCACACTAATTGATACAGCTTGGTAGGGCTTATCTGTGTAGGAATATCATGCTTGGTGATACCTATGAAGCCTCTTCATTTATGAACATAAATGGGACTGGTTTTCACCATTTTTCCTCTCAGTGGTCAACAGATATGAAGACCCCTAAACTTGTAAATAATTATTCTGTCATTAATTGACTCATTATGGAATCATCTCTAAGTTAAAGTAAAGGAAAATCTACGGTATTTAGAAAATAAGTCTGGATAACCTCCTCTAGAACTGCATGTACTTATTATGAATCTTGTTTTATACTTTCCATCAAGAATCTTAAAAATAATCTGGAAAGATAAGAAGGCTATAAAATTATAGTAATTTTAAAAGATGAATAACGATAGAAAGACAGAAAGACACTTGCTATGGATGAATTCTTTCTGTTGAGAGAGAATTTACTCCAGGATAAATCTTACGAATTTTGACAGCTACTTTCAAATCCAGGCACTATTTTTAATGAGAGGTTGGGTGTTTTAATAAGACCTGATGCGTTATTTAGAGTCTTTAAATAATATAAGATGCTTATCTTAATTAATGCAATTCCTTTTAAAAAGTATCAATATTCACATGTATTCAATTAAACATATGAAAACAGTTGCCATTTTCAAAACATTCTCAGCAATGACAACGTGAATAACTCTTTGACTTTCCTACCTGCTCTACTCCTCATGTTAAATTTAGAGAGAGAATTTCAACTATATGTGGCAAGGTTTACCAGTACAAGTAATAGATGATTAGGATAACATTAAATCTTTGTGGAAATCAAGTATAACTAATTTGCTGTAGGCAAAAGAAAAATATATGACACAAAGGTTTCAATTTACACAATATTTGCAGCTAGGCTGAAAAATATATGTTTTCAAAAGTAAAAAAAATATCAGCAGTAATAAGAGGCTGTGGAATTAAAAAAGGATTGTTGGTTTCCCCCACCCTCTGATATTCTTTCTGCTTTTTTCCTGCCATCTACCTTATGTTCAAATCAATACCATCTGGTCTTTAGAAACACAGATTTGTAAAAATCCTGACTAATTTTCCTTCACAAGTGGGTGAAATTCAAAATAAAACTGTCTTCCAATCCGTAAAAGAAAGATAGACCACATTGCATTTATAAAAGGAAAAAAAAATTAAAATAATTTTGTGCCTCTTCTTCTAAAGGATTCTTTATCCTGACAGTCCCTGCTCAGAAGTAGCTATGGGAGTTACTTCTCACATAACTGCTCCACCACAGGATAACCCATTGACTTGTTTTAAAACTGCAAATGTGATACTTCATCATCACCATTTGCAAGGGTTTAAAAAAGGCATATTTTTAGAACAATTCTCTTCCTGTGATGTAATGGGCATTTGAGTAGTGTCATGCTTTGGCTATTACTCTAACTTAAAACCAAAACATTCAGTAGATGATTTATGGCTGTAGGATTTCCTTTGCTCTCCAGAACATGACAGTGTCCCCAGTTGTTCACTGGAGATTGGAATTTGTGATTTATAGTTATGTTATTTAAATTTTAATTTTTGTCTCAAAAATGAGAATTTCCAAGGGGACACACTTTTTCCCCCAGCTCTATCAGTGGAACAGCATTGGAATTACTCTGGCACATTGCAGTTGTTCAAGAAATGTATAGCATGTTCTTGGGAATGAATTCCCCCATATTCCTAATAATGGCCTAACAAATTTCAGCTCTTCTTTAATGGTAAAGTACGTATCTGTTATACCTGGAACCACCACTCTTTGTAAATATATGTAATATTGATTCTCCTGGCTGGAACAAAGGGCACACACCTTCTGTAAAAATCAAACTAAAAAAACCTAGAAAGGGCTGCAATGTCAGCATCTCAGTCTTCCTTGTGCAGGTTGCTCCATTGTTCTAATTTTGTGTCCTTCATAATTGCATCAAGTTGTTTAGAATAATGTGACCGGGGGGGTTTTAATTTTTTGGGTTTTGCAGGTTTTTTTGTGGTTTTGGTTTTTTGTTTATTTTAGTTTGGTTTTGTTCAAGAATTTTCTTCTATCATGCAATTCTTACTGTAAACCTGGCAATCCCTTAATATCCGCTCTCTGTGACATCACAGCGCAGGCAGCATTTGCATTCCACTCTCTGTGACATCACAGCAGTGGCAGCCCCACAATTCCACTCTCTATGGCATCACAGAAGTGGAAGCCCTAGCATTCCCCCCTCTGTGACACCACAGCTGTGGAAGCCCCTGTGTTCCACTCTCTGTGACATCACAGCAGTGAAAGCCCCAGCATTCCACTCTCTGTGACATCACAGGAGAAGCAGCCCCATCATTCTACTATATGTGACATCACAGCAGTGGCAGCCCCAGCATTCTACTATATGTGACATCACAGCAGTGGCACCCCTAGCATTCCACTCTCTGTGACATCACAGCAGTGGCAGCCCCAGCATTCCACTCTGTGATATCCCAGCAGTGGCAGCCCCAGCATTCCACTTTGTGTGACATCACAGCATTGGATGCCCTAGCATTCCAGTCTCTGTGACACCACAGCTGT
>VWZP01009758.1:224660-259292 GCA_013396995.1 Dicaeum eximium
AGCAGTAGCAGCCTAAGCATTCCACACTCTGTGACATCACAGCGGAGGCAGCCCCAGCATTCTACTCTCTGTTACATCACAGCAGTTGCAGACCCAGCATTCCACCTTCTGGGACATCACAGTAGTTGTAGCCCCAGCATTCCACTCTCTGTGACATCACAGCCGTGGCAGCGCTAGCATTCCAGTCTCTGTGACATCACAGCTGAGGCAGCCCTAGCATTTGACTCTCCGTGATATCACAGCAGTGGCAACCTTTGCATTCCCCCCTCAGTGACATCACAGCAGTTGCAACCCCAGCATCCCACTCTCTGTGACATCACAGCAGTGGCAGCGCTAGCATTCCAGTCTCTGTGACATCACAGCTGAGGCAGCCCTAGCATTTGACTCTCCGTGATATCACAGCAGTGGCAACCTTTGCATTCCCCCCTCAGTGACATCACAGCAGTTGCAACCCCAGCATCCCACTCTCTGTGACATCACAGCAGTGGCAGCTTCAGCATTCCACTCTCTGTGACATCACAGCAGTGGCAGCTTCAGCATTCCACTCTCTGTGACATCACAGCAGTGGCAGCCCCAGCATTCTACTCTCTGTTACATCACAGCAGTTGCAGACCCAGCATTCCACCTTCTGTGACATCACAGTAGTTGCAGCCCCAGCGTACCACTCTCTGTGACACCACAAAAGCGGCAGCTTCAGCATTCCACTCTCTGTGACATCACAGCAGTGGCAGCGCTAGCATTCCAGTCTCTGTGACATCACAGCTGAGGCAGCCCTAGCATTTGACTCTCCGTGATATCACAGCAGTGGCAACCTTTGCATTCCCCCCTCAGTGACATCACAGCAGTTGCAACCCCAGCATCCCACTCTCTGTGACATCACAGCAATGGCAGCCCTCGCCTTCCCCGCTCTGTGAAATCACAGCAGTGGCAGCCCCAGCATTCCACTTTCTGTGACATGACAGCATTGGATGCCCTAGCATTCCAGTCTCTGTGACACCACAGCTGTTGCAGCCCCAGCATTCCACTCTCTATGACATCACAGAAGAGGAAGCACTAGCATTCCCTGCTCTGTGACACCACTGACAATATATAGTTTAGCTGCAATTTTTTCCATTACATATATTCTCCTAAAATATCTTGCTAATTTTGGAAAACAGAATTTGAATTGGGTTGAGGTGAATTTTGTTTGAAAAACTATGAGATCCTTTTCTTACACATTGGTCCTTTTAATACCTCTTTCATATTGTAACTGCATTTTAACTTTAATGTTCTATTAGTAGGACTTTTTTCATTTTAATTATTTGTCTCATATACTTTAAGAATTGAAAGGTTGTATCAAACTGGAAATGCTTTGAGATTGTTTTTCCAGCAGAAAACTTTTGGAATGTGTGGTAATTTTTGAGATGACCTGGAAAGGCATTTAAGGCATTGAAATGCGACTTATCTGCTTAAGTGGTTACAGAGCTTCTTCTGAAGAATACATGATGTCTGTAGTGATACCATCACATTCCAGAGGTTGAGGAACAGTTGGTGGCTTGAAGTGTCCAGGGGTACATAGGATTAGCAATGTTTGCTTTTGAGATGCTTGGTAAAATTGATATTTTTGTAACATATATGTTGTATTTTCATTTTTTCAAGACCATAAGCTCTATCTATAGATAGGTAGAGTGTTCATGATCTTTATGAAAATTATACAATAGACTTATGCTGGCTATGTATTTAGAATAGAGGAAATTTGCAAATATTACAAGTATAATTTCTAGTCTACTGAATTGTCTAAAACCTTCTCTTTGGGGGTGATTAGCAATAACTCTGGAAAACTAAGATGTTTTGGTGACACAGTCCTATGCATAGGCACACACTTCAAGTCAAACATGTTTTGTAATTTTAATGCAATTGCAAACACAGTTTTTCTGTGATTTCCTTTAGCATCTGCGTTTGGTTGACTTAAATCATACTCATGTTTCTCAAGTGAAACCACTAGCTAACCAAAGCCAGTTTATTAAAATGTTTGTGTTCTTCTGTAAGTTTCTAAGCAACTTAGAGAACATAAATTTATAATTAGGAGGGGTTTCAAGCCAGGGTTACTGCAGGGAGCAAGCAAAGATTGGTTCTTGTGTGGTTGTAAGTGTTCATAAAAATTCCCTTAGAAAATGCTTGAAAACACTGGAAAGTCTTGCATCTTCTCATCTCTGTGCTACAGAATGTACTGCATCTTGCTGAAACTCTTTTAAAAACTGTGTTTTGATTCCTAGGTTGCTACAAAACCTACAAAATCTTTATTGAAAGGTTAATACAAGTATGGCATGTTACAACATGGTGAAAAAATTATTAGAGATTGTGAGGTTCTCTTTGAAAAATCTTTCTTCTGAGTTTAAAAGATGTAGTAGAGTCTGCAGGAAATATTTGGGGAATATTTACACTAATTTTGGTATTTGTTTTTTAGAAGTTTGGGTTTTTAAATGCGTTGCCTAAATTGTGCAGTTTGTGTTTCTGGCTGCACAAATGCGCAAAGTGTTTTCTAGGCAAAAAAAAAAATCACAGCATGAACAGGGGTATGAGAAGCAGAAGAATGGGAAAGAATTTTTTTCTTAAGATTTTGCTCTTAAGGCATGGTTTTGTAAACTACCTACTTATTGTCTATTGTTCTTGTGTACCTTTTGTACCTTTTCTATTCTCAGGTATAGCCACTGATACTTAAGAATTTAAAAGCCTGCAAGGCACCACCATAATTTTCTTCTATCTCATCATGGCTTCAAGATCTTGCACAGCAGCAGACCAGCATTTTTCTGATTGTTGTTCTGATTAATCAAAGCCTTTGCTACCATACCCCTTCCAAGCTAGTATTTGACTAGAACATATCTTCCAGCCATTGGAAGATTTTGTTGCGCCCTCTTATGTAATCAAGCCATTTATAATCAGATATCACTTTTCTTTTTCAATACCTTGTCACAAGCAAAACAGAATTGGATTTTGCTATGCCTTTTTATTCTATAGAACCACTTTGAATCAGCTATCACTCTTCCATTTCAATATGTTGTCACAAGCAAAACAGCCTTCAGCTGGAGAAACATGTTTGACTCAACATCAGTAAACAAAAAGTTCTGATCATTCTTTTGAGTGTCGGAAGTGGGGGAAAAAATCTCCAGTAGCATTTATACAAGTACTTAGGTAAACATTTATTGTTCCCTTTTCTCAACCTAAAAGTTTTTGTATGTTTTCTGCAAATTGTCCTCAGCCCATCCAAGTTCACCCAGGGAGGTGGAGGTGGTATAGGAAGCTGAGACGCTTTGTCCAGTGGCTTTCCCGTGTCCTGTGCTCCGTGGTTTCTTTCTACTGGCTGATGCTTCACAGATTTCTAACACTCCATGTGCAACTGTGTCTGAGACTCTTGTTTGTGCTCCAGTGCACGTCATCCATGGGCTGCAGGTCCTTCAGGGATGTACCTACCCCCTTTTGGCATGAAAACCACCCCAAGTGTGCATATTCCAGTGTTTATCCATATTGTCTGAGCAGGACACCACTTGCTGCTCTGATCAGACATACTTAAGCATGTAGTTCTAAAGTTTTTGTTTTTTCCACTGGTACTTAACAGATTTCAGCACTAACTTCCATCTGCCCTTCCAATCAGGTCACAACTGTTACCCCCTGCTCCTTAAATGCTTAAATTCTGTTCTTAATACAATACATACAATAATACACAATAATAAACCCACTATTGCTGCTTTTTCTGGATAAACAAATAGACTAAGCTAGTTAAGTGTCTCAAGATAAGGCCTGCCTTACAGACAACAGACTTTAACTGTACTTATTTTCACAGAATCATAGAACAGTCTTAATTGGAAGGGACCCAAAAGGATCATCAAGTCCAACTCTTTAGTGAAAGGCCCATATGGGTTTTGCACCCACAGTGTTGGTATTATTAGCACCATGCATTTTCAAGTCCTTTCTAAGTTTTAAACATCATTTTTAGAGAACTGAATGTGACATGCAGGTATACTTCTATTTACCATGTGTACAAGTGCCAGTCTCAGTATTCAAATTTAAAATTTTCCCTACTAGAATATCTGCCATTATTGTGGTTGCTGCTTTGCTGTGCATTTTAAGCTGACACTGGTGTCCTGTGGTTTACCTACAACTGACACATTTTTCCCTTTCTGAAGGAAAATAATACAGCACTCTTGGGACAAATGGGGTGTTCTGTAGAAGTTCTTTATTCCTACTGTTTTATGTTGTGTTCTGCTTGATTTAGAAGCTGTGCTTAGTAAGACTGATAATCCATTGCTTGAGGGCTTGCAGCCAAAGTAAAAGCTGTCTTACCCTGCAAATTCATTTGTGCAAATAAGTTGCAAGCAATGTCACTTCTATTTCACTATTTGAAAAAACAGTGATATTAAGAGTGTTTTGTACCAGTCTTATGGATTCAGACCAGAGCAGTTTTGAATAATATGGAGATAATAATCCTCTCAAAGACCACAGGAAATGTTTGCTGGCCTTGAACTTCATTAAACATCTTGCAGTGAGCTCAGTTAGCATCAAGCACCAATTATGGATAATTATATTTCAGAGATTTAGGAAGAAAAGCTATCTAAACTGTGCTTCAGCTTGGCTTCATAGGACCACTTGTATGTTCAATGCCTCTAGTTTAAACATAGCCATATAACTGCTAGCTTTTGACTTCCATAATCCATAGCTTGGCTGGAAGCTGGTGGAGCTTTTCTGTCACTGTAGATTTACCTCCTGACACTGCTATTCAGGTCTCTAGGTTGCAAAGAAAGTAATTTAAATGTACAATGTCAGTGGGTATTTTTTTTATTCTCCCTATTACCTGATTTTTCCACCTTCAGTCAACTTCCTACTCTCAGGGTAGGAGAAACTTGTTTCCTATTGCTGTTCCAGTTAAAAAAAAAGAAATTAAACAGTTTCTTTCAGTGGCCTGCTGCACAGCCTCCTGTAACTGGCTAATTGGCCTCCTACAATTATTGCCCTAGTTGAAACACATTTACTATTAGATGGGAGGTTTATGTAGGTCATTTGGTTTTCTGGAGAAGTTGGACTGTACTTAGGCATGAAACCCATTTACCTTATCACTGACCTTTCTGATTTGCTAACATTTTCTCTCTGCCACAACAAATCTGGTTTTAAAGGAAAGTATATCTTTTGAACACAGGTATCAATCAAGTAGGAGAACTAATTTTAACATGTTCAGAGCACAGCACTGTGTGAAATCACAGTCTTCCTCTGCATGTGTGTAAACGTGAAAAACAGAAGTTTTGCTTCTAGACTTTGACTTTCAGCTTTTTGGTTTATTGTTTAAGATCATCTGTCATACAGGTTTCCTGTTTCCACTCTGCATAGAGATATACATCTCAGACTAGAATTATGCCATAGTTTAATTGTTTTAGAAATAAAATTATGTTTATCATGAACGTCTTTTGATAGTAACTGGATGTGTAAAAAAACTTCAAGTTCTTCTGGTTCTTAAGCATTTTATTAACAGGATTTCTTTGAAATACAAGGACCAATTCTTACATTGTCTCCTAAGACCATTAATATCTAATCTTTTAGTTTGCTTTTGTTTGGAGGGAAAAAAATCCTTTACCAATATGAAAAACTGTTTAGCTAATTGTTTTCCATTTCTATTTTCTCCAGTTAACTTTGGCTTTAAATTCAATACAAAGGTTTTATCTGATTTTTATCTTTGTAGCAACATTTCACTGGGGTGGAACTATCACAGAATCACAGAACATGCTGAGTTGGCAGGGACCTGTCAGGATCACCAAGTCCAACTCCTGGCCCTGCACACAACACCCCAAGAGTCACACCATGTGCCCGAGGGCATTGTCCAAATGCCTCTTGGACTCTCTCAGGATGGTGCTGTGACCACTTCCCTGGGGAGCCGGTTCAGTGCTCAAACACCCTCTGGGTGATAAATCTTTTTCTAATATTCAGCCTAAACCTCCCCAAAACAACTTCAGGCCACTCCCTTGTGTCCTGTCACTGTCACCACAGAGCAGAGCTCAGTGCCTGCCCCTCCTCTTCCCCTCACCAGGAAGCTGTAACTGCAGTGAGGTCTCCCCTCAGTCTCCTCTTCTCCAGGCTGAACAGACCAAGTCACCTCAGTCACCCCTCACACGGCTTCCCCTCCAGATGCTTCACCATCCTCATATCCCACCTTTAAGTGCTGTCTAATAGTTCCTAGGCTTGCCTGGAAATGGGCTCTATCAGTTTTTATTATGCCCCAGAAGTCCCTTCCCTTCATTGGCAGTTTGAGAGTTAAAGGGCTGAGAACCTGCACAATTATGGGCACAAACTGAATGCATCAAAGCAGGGCTCATTAGAAACCTATGTGTATGGCTAGTTGGGCTAGACAGTATTCTACAGCAATTTACGGATTTCCTTCTGTGCCAAGGTACCAGCCAGAAGCCTTGTATGCACACATCAGGATCCCAGTAAATTACACTGAGAGCAATCAGAT
Organism: Dicaeum eximium; assembly: GCA_013396995.1. Classification (NCBI taxonomy): domain Eukaryota; kingdom Metazoa; phylum Chordata; class Aves; order Passeriformes; family Dicaeidae; genus Dicaeum; species Dicaeum eximium. The sequence goes on from VWZP01009758.1 coordinate 231,139, forward strand.
AATGTTGTTAATATGACTCACTTCAGTGCAATTTCTTTGCTCCTCCCTGTATGATTAATTACAACCAAATTGATGTTGCCAGCAATGATTAATTTACAAGTTGAGATGCAGAGTAAATGAGCTTAGCAAAGCTGAGTTGGCATTGCCCCTCATTTAAGAAACTGCACAAGGGATCACAATTCACAGCTGACCTTGTGACCCATTACTGTATTTGCATAAGAATTGGCTGGGTTGAATAGCTGCAAACATACAGTTTATTATTTTGTGATAGCTGTTTAGAAAAAAAAATATTTAGTTTAGCCAAATCAGAAAACAAAGAGCATCAATCAGGCTTCTACTGAGAATTTTCTGTCTAATTCAAATTCATGATCAGATAATATGAAAATGCCAAGCCTTTGATAGTGAACTGAAGACGAGGATCATATTCTTGATGAAATCCCTGAATTTCTCTGAGGACAAAAAAAGTCCATACATAAAACTACTGAATGAATAAATACATTACATTTAATAACTGCTTTTCCTTTAGTGATAATAAATCTATCCTCTAGGAACTACAATTACTTCCCACACTATATGTAAGTCAGGATTATTATCTGTATTGTGATGAGTGCTAGAGACTGTCCTAGGGTGACTTTATGGTGCTTGTATCCCAGTCATCTGTTCTGTTTTATGCTGGGTATTAGTAGACTGGTAGCCTACTTTAAGCCTTTAAGCTCTCTTTCCACTTCTTTAACTTTTTCTTTTTCTTTTTTTTTTTTTACAGAGATGTTGACTGAAAAATTAAGTACACTTTTACCCATAGCTATTTGCAGATACATAGCAGGGGAGCTCTTGAGGCTTTGAAATTAAGTCTTGAAGAGGGGTAAGATCTGGAATGAGAACTTCTGCTCAGTATGTGCCTTTCAGAGAGAAAGGTTTTTCATCCCACCTGGCATGAATTAACTCAGAGGAAAACTCACTTCTGATTATGAAGGCCTCACAAACCAGTGCACAGGAGGGCAGTGCCACTTACCAGTTCCCTTGAAAGTTCTGTCATTGGAGCTTCTGTTTCAGTACCTGCCATCCTGTCTGACAGCTGTTTTCCAAGTGACTTTTGAGTGTTCTGTGGCAGCCTCAAGGTAAAGGGAGCAATGCTAGGCTGAGCACCAGCAGGATGGATTAAAGACTCAAGGGCATAGATAAAAAGAAAAATAGCAAAAATCATTGGAAACACTTAAGACAGCATCTATGTGTGCTAGTCAACTCTTGCTTCTCTCACACTCCACTTTTGAAACAGTTTGCCCAGATGAACAGTCAGTTTTTTGGACCAAGAACCATGAGAAATTTCTAACCTAACAGCTTACACTGTTGAATACAGAGGGACACAGTACAGAAGAATATCTAGAACAGACTTTTTAAATGTCTTGGAATAACCTAGTCTGGATGGCAACCATGTAAATTTGAGTAGCAGGGTTCTAGAAAACTATTTAAACTGACAATGGAACTTCACTGCTCAGCTCTTGTTAATGATATGTGGGACCTTCAATATCCACACCTTAGTAGCTCCCTCCATATAATTTTTGGTTGCTGAGAAATGCTTTTTAGTTGCTATACATCCAGTATCCTAAAATTTGTAGCCCATGGAAGATATAATGCATCAGTTCTTGCCTTGCAAAACTCCTTTGGAGCCATCAGTTATACAGAACACGAACTCTTATTGAAGATTATTTGGATGTAGACAGCACACATAGCCTACATTAAATTTTCAACTTCTTATTGGTAGTGTTTGGGAAAAAAACTAGCTTTTTTTCCTTTTGCCCTTTTTTCCATAAAGCAGAGAATCCAAGCTGGGTTACACTTTGTAATGACAGAATATGTTAGCTCATTGAAATGAAAAAAGGCATGTTCTCAGAAAACACACCACACACTGTAAAAACCAGGGATATATGCTTGCAATACATGAGTCTGGTAGACCTTTCATCCTAGTGTGTGTTCCAGGGATAAAGAGCTGCTGAATGAACTCCAGCCTGTTAATGCTAGTTTCTGGATCTTGGGATTTTGGCATAAATGTCATTTTAATGTCATTAAAAATAGTCAGGCTTTTGTGTTACATCAGATTAAATTACTGGTACTTCCTAGCAGAGTGATGGGCTAGAGAAAAACAGCTGAATTAAAAAACATCTGGATAGTTTTAATAACAGATTTCAAGAAAATATACATATCAGATATTTTCACCTGCATGTAAGAGAGAAATCTGTATGCCTATCTTTACATTCCTCCAGGTCAAATAGAACTATGAACAACTGGGTTGAGAGTGATGAAATTCAAGTCCTTGTTCAAAGCCTAAATGTGTTTTCTGTGTCATTTTATGATATCCATGTAGCAGTTTGGACCTTGCTGACCTCCTAGTGCTGTTGCAGGGGCCATCTGTGCAGGTTCCCTGAGGGACAGGCTCTGCTGCAAACAGTTTGTTACACAGAGCTCCTGGAATGCCTCTCTCTTTTCAAACCCTTTTTAAACAGGACAAAAGTGAGACCCTTTTCTATCAAATGTACACTGTTTTTCAACACAGGCTATTTACCACTTTCAAACTAGGTTTATTTTGTATATCCCAAGTCTCTCTATTTTCTGAATCTGAGGTGGGTGAATATAAGGTGCTCTGCACACACCACATAGTCTCTGTAGAAATGGAATAACAGGGAGAGAAAAATTGGATCTGTACTACCATCAGATAATTGTTTCTTCTGAAATAATATGGTATTAATAATTCATCTCCTTCCCCATAGTAATGTCCACCTCTCACAAAGAAACATCACCACAAACGGTTTCTAGTTCCTGATTCTTGGGTACAACTTGCAAAAAGCCAAAATATTAAGTTCATAATAAATATACATTCTCATATGGGCAGTCAAGATAGAGATAAGGAACTTTCATTTCCTTATCACTTCTGCCAGAATCACAGGTCTGGATGTCAAGTGAAAGGCTCCTCCAGGGTCTGCCATCTATGCTGGGATTGCTATAACCTCTTCTGCATGGACATGGAGTTCCATTCCAGAGTGCTATCAATTTTGGATTGATTTAAATCCTATTTAAATTAATACAGATTAGTAATATTTCTTCTGAGGTGCATGTAAGATGCAGACAGGGAAGAATGAACTCCCCTTTTTGATTTAAAATCCAGCACACAGCAATGTCCTCTTCTTGGGAGCTCAAGAAATTTTGACACCATGTTAGAGTTATGCCAATGATAATTTTTTTTCTCTTCTTGTTTATAATGCAAAACCACAACAGAGCTTTTAGTAATCACAATAATAGAGAAACAAATCTATAGAATAATTGTGTCAGCAAGCTGCTGAGTTTGGAGAGGTGGGCATTCTTAACCTCCATGTATGGATGGCCCATAATGCATGTTTTCTCCTAGAGGAAAAAGGCTTCCCAGCTGGAATATTAATTCCTGAGAGAAAAATCAAGGTATGTCTTTTTGTCCTGTCTCTCAGAGGAAAGGTTTATGTGTTTATAACACCAGCAGCAATAGGAAAGTTGACTTTTTGTGCTTTTGTAGTAATAATTCAATTATATGGCTATTTTAAAGAGCACAAAACTGCAAATGTAAAGCAAGGGCTACTTGGAACACTCCTTTTGAAGAACAACGCTTCTAAAATTTTGTATTTATTGATTGAAAAATTATTGTTATGTTTTACACCAAACCGCTCAGACTGGAGCAGATCTGAAAGAACATTTTGTTTCAACTTCTGTATTCAATAAGCAATAGTACCATGATACAGCATCCACAGGTGGAGTGGTCTTTTCATTCCTTGTGCAGCACTTAAATATTGTACATCTCCAACAATTCATATGGGAATAAGATGTGAACATCTGAGGGCTTTCTATACTAATGTTGATAAAGATTGAGGTTTTTTCCAGCAAAGAATTTATACCCTTAAAATAATATGAATACTAATATTCTTAACAGAAACTGACTCAAAAAACTAGGGTAACTACATATACAGCAAATTCTACCTTGCTTTTGTCCCTGTTTATCACCAAAATCAAGTGACGTATCAATCTAATTGGTTATCATAATCTGGATGTAACAGAGAAATTTTTATATTAAAAATAGTTCAATATGATCAAACTAAACTTAAAATAGGCCTACATTAATTATTAGTAGGTTTATAGTGCACAACTGAAAATTAAGCATCTTCAATATTTTTCTTTATAACCTACTAAATTAGTCCATTTCTCTCATTTAAAGTGTTTTTGCCTCCTATTGCAAGTACTGTATCAAATTAATTTGCAAACAAGTAGCCTTTTTTTTTTTTTAACTCTGGTGTTCAGTAGGCAAGTAAACATTTTTCATTGATTTCTAAATTCAGGTTGAGATTTTAGCAAGGAGACTGAAGTAGCCATCTCCTTGCTGTTACCTTATGTGACAAAGCCTTTCCTTTCAGGGTCAGTGCTAGTTCAAGTGAAGTTTCAGCTTATATTCTTGCAGCGTTATACTTTTTCCCTCCTTGGTTCAACCCCAAACAGAAATGTGCTCACACAGCCCTAACTGTGAGATTGTGTAAGCACAGAAAACACTGCAGTAAACATGAGGGTATTGAGAAATGTAACAAGGTACATGGTATGGTGAGCTGTGAAGCAATACAACCCTTGAGGCCTGAAAAACTCAAGATTTGCAGTACTTCTGTTGAGAATCTTTCAAGATATCTCTGTATTAGACCATTTAAATCTCTACTATAGTAGACCATTTAATACAATATACAAATGTGTGGCCTTTTTGTATTCTCTTGGCTGACATAAATATTAGTTTTAAATAAGGAGTTATGGTCATAACCCTTGGGTCCCAAGACAGATTTCACCTTTTCTGGGAAACTATAAAGATGTAGTTTTGAAATTAACTTGCACCAAACTAAATGGGGTTTTAAAAACCTTGGTGTTTTTTATTGTGTCCACAGCCAGCAGTCTTGATTTCATATGTAAAATACTAATATTTAAAACACAGAGAAATTTTTCTAGATTATTCATGCAGAACATTTTCCTCTCATATGAAATTTCATTGCCCTCCTGGGCTTGTTATATCTGACATTCAAGTCCTCACTGAAGCTAATGAACCCTACATTTATTTTATTGATTAGGTTACTTATCTGCCTTAGGAATTTTTGGAGGTATAATTTCTACTCAGTCTAATTGTTTCTTTCTCTGATAAATGGGTGTAAACTGTGTTAAGGCACTGGTAGACATTGAATTACATATCCATCAACCTCTATTGCTCAACTAACTTTTCCAACAAGCTTGGAAAGTATGCATTCCCTTATTGCATAACAAAACTGAAAGAGGATAGATTGAAGGATTCCCATTTGAAATTAATAAAATTGAAAAGTTTTTTTAATATAAGTTCCTTAAACCATTGCCTGCAGGAATAAAAAGAAACATTTCAAGTAATGTAATTTTTTATACATGCTGTTTTTTTGAAGTTATAACTTATCATCTTACAAGTGAGCCTTTTTCCACCATCCTTAGCATCTGACTGAGAATTCTCCTTTTTTAGAAATTTATTATTTATTGTAGCCTGTTATACTCAGGCTGTACTTAGTTCTCTCAGGCCTGACTTCTCTGTTTGTAAAACTGCCCTCCTCCTGCCTCCATTTAAATGGCTTCAAAAATGATAGCTGAATCACAAAAGAAATTCTCCTGAGGGCCAGTAAATACCAGCTTGCACAAACCAGCTCCAAAGTCCATGAGCCCTCAGCTTCTGGTAATGGGTGAAAAATGCCACAGGAAGAATGTCTGTCACCCTCATTTTTCCTCATTTTTCTCACCAGTGTTAGAGTCTGTCAAGACACAGAGCAGTGGACTGGACCCAGACTTGGAACACTGCACCTTCTTTTATGCTGTTAAACATTTCTTTACCTGCTTTCTTTATTAAATGCTCATTCTTTCAGTTTCAGAGCTCCTGTGCTCAGTGCAGCATCTCTTTACCTTCTGGAGAGGGCCAAACTTCCACTTGCTAGTTTGGGCATAAATATTCCCCCAGCAGAGATGTCCTCCTTAGGAGGCCTTGTAGAAGTGCAGTAAGCTGAAGTCTTTCTTGTGCACATGAGAGGGGTTTGTTGCACTTGTGTTTCAGCAGGATGGGCAAAAAATTTGAAGTCAAATGTACTTTGATTGGAAACCAAAGTGGGTATCATCACTGTCTTCTTTGGCAGCAGAACAAAAGGCCAGCATGAATAATATGTACTTCTAATACTCTCTGGTGATGCCTAATTAGTCATTAGCCCTGCATGTCTATAGCACTGGGAACTTTCTGAAGTGGTAGAGAACTGGTGTGCTTCCCATTCAGGTGTATAGTTTTGTGCTTCTTTATGTTCCCTCTTACTCCTTCTTCTCTTTCTCTGCAGAAGAAAAAAAAAANCCCACAAAAAAAAAAAAAAAAAAAAAAAAAAACAAAAAAACAAACTGACCAAAGGGCAAATATCACATTTGAAGGTCTTTTCAAATGCTGCTACCAAGACAGTTTAGAGGAAATAATGAAAAACGTGTTTAAACTTTTCCATTTCTTGTTAAAGTAGTAAAAAAGTAAAATGATATGTCTTTTCAGACATGTTTAGTTCAGTCTTGTGAATTTTGAACATAGCTATGGCGGTCTCAATATAATTCACTTTAAGCGAGAGGATTTTTGCATTTTATTTTACATGCTTAAACAAAATATCATCATCCTTCCAACCCAAGCCATTCTGGGATTCTGTCCATTTCTCTTAGGGCAACCTTACTGCACCAGTGCACGTAGCAATTTAATGAAATTCCTCCTTCCCCAGGCATGTATGAAAGGCTTGGGGTTTAGGGTAAGAAGTGTAATTTACCTTTAGCCAAAGGAGAGAATAAAGGAAATTAGACCTCTTTTCTCATTGTTCGTATCGCTTCAACAGAGAGTATTTAAGGAACCAGCAACCCTTGATGGAGTGTGGCTCCTACACTTAGCCAGCATCCCATAAATACCAGAAGATGGAGGTTTAAGAATGAGAATATAGTACACAAGCAAAGCAAAAGTCATGAAAGAAACCAAGGCCTAAAAGTTAAGCAATTTGCAAATTTGGTATCCTAATCTATTGAATGCTTTCTTTGAGGGGAGAAAAAAGATATAAAGTGACATTTTTAAACAAGGCCAGCAGAAATGTAGGGACAAAGAAAAAGGATTTTTCTCTTGCGGTTTCAGATCACTATCTCCTCACTAATGTAATTTTAGCACCTGACTGGGCTGTGGGCTGCTCCAAAGCCAGTGATGTGGCATCTTGACAGCCCTTGGCTCTGTCTAAGATCCTTCAGTGAATGTGACCCAGCTAAGCCTGGCAAACAGCACTGAGTTTAATTTCACATGCTATGTATAGTGGAGGCTCTGTGACTATTCTCTTTTCTAAGAAAATTATTTTATGATTTGACATCCTTTAGTATGTATGACGAGCAATAGGAACACAACATTAATAAGCAGGCATCTGTCCTCATCTAAAAATTGTTACTGCATCTTCTGCAGTGCTCTTTTTTGTTTTCTTCAAGACAATATTTAAATCTAATAGTAGCAACTAATCATTGTAAAAAGATGAATGTAAGGATTTTTGCTGGGACTGTGGAGAAGCAAAAGGAACGAAAGAAAGACAGACCATATGTGTAGTGTATTTGTTGTTACAGCTTGCACTCATTAAAACCATGTTTGTCGTATTATACATCATTGTACTGTAGTTGTAGTAAATGTTCCTTGTAATGCACTTTCAAGTACAAAAATTGCCTCAGAAAAGAGCGTTTAGGAAACTAATTCTATTGAAACCAATGAAGTGTTGACACATTGCCTGATGTGGATTTGTTTAAGGAGGCATATTTTAGGTTATAAAAGTACAGTCCTTAAGGCAAAAATCAGTGACTGCTTGGTATAGTGACTGAGAGAACACTGCAACAGTATGTTCAGCAAGAAACCCCTCATTAATCCTTTCCTGTAATTCTACCCTATTCACCTTCCCCCTTGCCTGACTCAATAGAATTTAAAACCTGCTGTCAGCACAGTAACCAACCCAGAACCCATTCATTACTCAGTTAAGGCATTTGAAATGTTTGCTGATTTGTCCATGAATGGGAACACAGTGTAAATCTGGACTGAGGAGAGGTTTTTTTCCCCTTGTCAGTTTAATTGCTCCTGTGTGATGTGTTCAAGTGTTAGGAATCATCAGGGGCTTTGACACCCTTGTCTGTTTGAACAGCCATAGCATTTCCCTGCATCCAGCCCCTGAGAAAATACAAATGTTTGCAGCTGAGAGAAAATATTCATCATTTACTAAAATCTGTTTATTTGTGTCAAACCAGACAACTATCACTCCCAGCAAACTTCTGGTGCCAGAAGCCACTTTTAGAATTAAACATAAAATATCAGGCATCCTCCTGCATTCTAAAAAGTGCTCCAATGTGACAGAATTAAGCATTGTATTGATTGGAGGAGTAGAAAATTATTCTTAGTGGTTCAGCTGCTGTTATGGGACTTGTGTTGAATGGACAAAAAATACCAAGCAGCAATTTGTGGAGTATTTACATGGTACCTAGTAATTCCGGTCTCAGTGAATTACTTCTCTAGACTCAACAACCAGAAATGCAGTTGCAAGAAAGATGCTCAACTGGACTGCTAGAAAATGTATATGTGTCATTCATTTGCTTGATGTACTAGCACCATTTGGTGATGACATATCAGAAAGGCTGCAGGGGACACTTGGACATCTGTGATGAAGCTTGGAGGGCTGCTCCTTTTGGCAATGCTGTGACAGCTTTTTGTATGAATCCTGCCTCACAAGTAGCAGTCTTTGTCATCTGGTGGAGCCTCTTGCTGTTTGTTACTTTGCCATCAGCAATACAGAGTGGAGAGGGCAGGTAAGGTACCATTTCTATTTTCAGTCAAATAATTAGCTCGTTCAAGAGAACTTTTCCCTCTTTGGCTCCACCAAAGAGGGAAAAGTTTCTTTATTTTCCCTCACAAACATTTCTAAATTTTTTTAAAATACAGCTCTTGCTGTGAAAGCCTGCCTTTACACTCTGCATGTCATTACCAGCATTGCTCCGAACGTGGCAATGATGCTCACACACACATTCCCACCAGCCCCAGCCTGCAAGGTGGGCATTGTCCAGCCTCCATGGCTCATTCAAACCGTGCAGCACCAGTGGGTCACGGAGAAAGCCAAAAAATGCAGCGCTGCCAACAGGCCAAATAAATAATTTCTCGCATCTCAGGGGAGCTTCTCCCAGGCTGAACGTGACTCAAAACCTTAAAGTCCTCTCCATATGAGGCTAAGATTGGTAGTGCTGCATTTCTTCCACCTCACCTGCCCTGAAGTGGGTGTTTCAGACTGCAGAGGTGCTTGTCCCCGCTGAGCCTGGGGTTCTGACACTGCTTTCATAAATCTCTCCCTCTCAGGCAACTGCAAAATAAATTTCTGACGAGCCTGTTCAGCTAATGCCTTCCTAACTTCCAGTACAAAAGAGGCACTACTTGCATTAATTATTGTCTGGGCCCACGCTAAGGAGTTTTTGCACTGCAGTTTGGGGTTTCATGCTGATCCAGTTGACATAGCTTGGATCAATCTGACCCGCTACTGCAGTTGTTCTCCTTTGATCGAGAGCGGTTTGTAATTTGACCCATTCAGATGACTTTCTTATAATAGCCCTAGCAAGACAAAACCAAATCAACTCCATTTATCTTAATGGGCTTTTTTTTCAGACATGAGGCCTTGCCGATCTTTTGTACAGAAGAAAAAGGAATCTGTGTATCTGATGGGCTTTGAAATGCCATCTGGTGTTTAATGTTATTGTGCTCTGTTCTCATAGTGCCTGTGCTGAATCATATCTTAAAAGTTCAACAAGCATTCACTCACAGCCACCATTCAATACGATTGTGTCATTATCAAAGATTTGGATTTATCGAACACGGCCTGCAAACAAAGCGGATTTTACAGACCCTTCTCCCTGAGGCTCCACTGACAGGAGTCCTCAAGTATGAAACCTGTGTGCCTTACATCTTTAGCTGCCATTCAGACGTACAACAATTTTCTTTAACCTCCAAAATTATTTTTTGAGACATTACCATAGATGTAAGAAGGACAGGAAAGGCTTTTATTAGGGTTGTGTTTATCTCCTAGAGGCTGAGTTTTTCAGATCCCACCTATTTAGATATAACTAAACTAGATTTCCAAACACTCTGCACCTCTCCCTTTGAAATGATGCTTCAGATGTTTTCAATTCGTCTCCATTCATTATTTCAATGACACTAAAAAAATAAAAGCATGTTTTCTTTTCTTACTGAAAAAGCCGATATTACACATAGAAAGCAGAAAAATAGCTCTTCCCCTCCCAAATGAGATTGTCCACCAACAGATAACCTCCATATGATAGACAGCTTACCAGCATAAGTGTCTTTAAATATGTACTCTGCTCCTGCCTTTTTGGATATTACTACTGCTATTATTCTCTGGACAGAATCTTGACATCCTTGAAGCCAGCAGCACAATGCCCAGTGACTTCAATAGGGTCAGGATTTCATATTCCATATATTTAGTTTTTCACCCTGTTTACTCTGAACTCCATTTTGCATTGCCTCTATTTTTTTAGGGGGGAGGGTTGTATCTGTGGCTTGTGTCTGCTTCTTTCTTTTTTTATTCTGCTTCACCCATTTTTACTGAAGCACAATGTGAACCACAGGACTTCCTGGATGAACTTGCAACCTGTCATTTCAAAGAAGTTGTTTCACGTGATAGAAACCCAAAATTCTAATCCCTATTTTTAACAAAAATATATATTTATCATGTTTCTGTCTTTGTACACACTACACACTGTCTCCCTACACTTACATTTTTCCATGTAAATAGACATAGATGTATATTACTAATATTTTCTTTAGATTAGAATATAACTTAATCAGGCAAATAATTCTTTTCACATTTAGTTAAATTAATAAACTTACCAATGTTAAAGCTCCTTTATATAAATAGTCATCAATTTTTCCTTTATTGGTGCTTTAATCCTGATCTTAGAGCCTTTAGAAAAACAATGTAATATTCTGTTTATATTTAATGATGTTTGGAATGCTTTTGTATGAAACACAACTGTGGAGCATTTTTTGCATAATATTCATGAACTATTTCCCCTGAAATGCATTTTTGTTTTTATACCTCAGCGAACAGCTCTGTTTGAGTAAATGATCCATCCTTGACTCATTGTGTATACAGAGAGAAGATCTGCCTTTGATTGTTGTTTTAATAAACTGGAAGACTGCCAAAGTTCTCTGGTAAGAGGAAGAAAGCATTAATGATACCACTGTGAAGCTCATCCTTGTCTGGTCTTATACTAAATTTAACCCCCACTGATCCTTTTTATGTACTGAAATGGCTGTTCAGGCTAGTCAAAAAGCGCAGAGCAGTAACTGCTGCAATTTGAAAGCAAGAAACTTTTACAAGTGCCAAATGTGGCACATTTTAAATTCCTCTTATAGCACTTAGAGGACAATGATTAATGAGTTTGTTATCTATCAAAACCCCTCAGTTTGTGTTATCTATCAAAATGCTTCTCTCTTGCTGCCTGGTGCAGGACAGGATTTATGGTAAAGAAAAACCTGCCATCCATCCACAGTATCTAAATTTATCAACTCCACACATTCATGCAAATAATGTTAAACGATAGATCTGTAGTTATCTGGAGATTTAAAACAACAACAAACTAACCCAAACAGAAGAGAAAACAGAGAAATTTTGAACTGCCAAACAGGGATCTTAAAAAATAAATGAAGTTATTTCCTTCCAGCAGCCTGAGCAATAGAGTGTTCCCTTCATGCCACCAATTTCCTATTAAAACTAAAATATGAAATTGCCAGTGATCAAGAGACTTTGTTAGCAATGCTCAGTAATATTTCTGATTGGTTTATTTTATTCTGTGGTTCTCTAGCAGTCATCTGCAATATATCTGATAAGGGCCATAGATTTTTATACAGAGTACTCATAATTGCTTTGCTTTGTTCTCTAGCTCTTAAGCTTTCACAGGGAAAACCGCCTGCACCTTGCATAAAGTGCACTTCTCTCCATCTGTCAGGCAGGGAATTCTCTGTATGAGAGCAGCAAATGCAGAAAGAGGAGAGGAACATATGGCCTGTCTTAGTCCTCCCACCCCTCCCCCTGTTACCTTGTGATTGCTCTCTCTCATGCATTTACATTTTTAAATCAATTCGTATAATGGTTTACCAACCACAGAACACTAGCCAGGCATTGCAGACATGCCAGTTTCTGCCACGTAGTATATACTACTTCATGGTCTTTGCCCAAAAGGAGGGGACCTGCTTTATGTCTCCCTACCTGGTAGGGAAACCATCAGGCTTATTTCTTTTGTTTCGCACTTAATTTAAACTTTATGCCTTTGAGGTTTTTGAGAGCTTGAAACAGGTACAATGGGAGATTTTTGAGCCCCTATTTTACATATTGTGGCTATGAGATTTCTGAGGTGGGAACATGTGTTTTTCACAAAAATGCTTTTGTAACTTGCTATTTTATCTGTTTGGTTTCCCACTCATGTAAAAAGCTGGCTAGCATATCATGCTGTAAAGTCAGGTTTAGCAATGATCAGCAGCAGTGACTCGGTAAATTTGTCATGTCCCCTCTGCCATGCTGTTCTCACATCATAGCCACCACCAGTTATCACCAAGTGATCAACCAACACCCACAAAAATTTTGATATTGAATAAACAACTTTATTTTTTGTTGTTGTTGTTGTGGGTTTTTTTGCTTTGGGGGGGGAGGGTGGGTTGCTACACTAAGCACGAACACAAGCAACAGCTGTCTTCAGAAAACAAAAATGTGTTTCTTTTTTCCAGGATTATTGGATGTAATCACATTCATTGAAAATATGTCCTCTGGCCTAATTCCAAGCATTCCAAGTATTGGTACAGATGCTTCAGCCATTTTTAAGGCTAGTGTTCAATATTTGAGGTTCTACACAATTAAGGCTCAGAGTGACCACCAGAAATATCATGTCTTTTTTTTTTTAACTATACATTATTTTTGTTATTCGGTAGAATTAAGCAATTATGTTGGTAAAATCTGCTCTCTTTCATGCAGTCCAGGAAGCTTGGGGAGGATAAAGGGAAAAACTTTCTCACTCAAATCCCGGGTGTGCCACCCAAGGGCGGTGCACTCCTGAATGTGCTGCTCACTGACAAGAAGGAGCTGGTTGCTGCTTTTTTCTTAAGGACTTTAGGGAGGTAAGGTGATTGCTTCTTTGTTTTAAAAAATTACATCTTTAGAATAACTTGGTTTATTTGCTTGTGGAAATATTAAATTGCTTAGGTGTGGCAACAAAGTCATCAAATGTAAGGAATTAATCAAGCATGAAAAGAAAGGGGGAATGGCAATACATGTACCCTTCAATACTGACCATTCCATGATCTTGAAAAAAAATCTAAAAAACAAAAGCTGAAGCGTAGTAGCAAGAGATTTTTGTTCAACCCACCTGTAAATTAGTTAGTGAAACTTGACATACAAAGTGCCCTAATGGGTATAATTAAGTCTAACTAGTCTTGGCTATTTTCTCAAAAGTGTAACATGAACAGAGAAATAACATCCCTAGACGTCCTTGTTTTGTAAGGTGAAAACTAGAAAAGTCCAGAGAGCTGAATTATACTATGATAGCAGTATTTTTGTTGAAGTAGATTTATGTGCTGCTCTCTCCCATGCCCTGGTGATAGAAGTCACATTCCCTTCCAGCATTCCTCCTCCTCCACTTTTCATACTCCATCATTATCAAACGCCTCCATCTTGTTTAAATAACATGGTACTTAACCCTTGTTTGATGTTGAGAATGTAAGGTTGTTGAAATTACAACTAGAATTATATGAGAGTGTGTATGGATATGTATTCAAAACCATTAACTTTAGAGCTATTCACCCAATTAACTGAGTTGGAAGCTGTTAAACATATCAAACATTTTGCTCAAAAACTCTGACCAAATTAACAATAGTTGACCTCATATACTAGCAATTATGCATATAATGCTACTAAATGTGCTTTTTTTAGAGTTACATGATGTCTAAAATATGGGATCTTTCCTGCTTAGGTGTGTGTCTAGATCTTGTAGATTAATTTTAAATTGGGTGTTTCATTGTGTACCTAACATGTAGGTAAAGAAAATGAAAATAGCTGTGGATATCTTTGACTGAAGACCATGGGATGTTTGGCAACTAATCTGGAAAGCATAGCTCCTTGGCTTCCATGGTCCCTCATGGGGGAATATTCAGTTGCCTTGTGAGAGGGGAATGAAGTTTGCTCCTAAACAAAGCTGTTATTCCAGGACCTTGAGGATGTGGAGCGCCAGGAATTGTTCCGAAATTGTTGAGGCAGGGGGGTGACTTTTCCTTCAAGTACTTTTTCTGTCATATTTCCCTTGTCTTCAAAAGGACAACCTTTTAAGCCTGTTGCAGAAGTGACATGATGTCACAAGAAGCCTGAGTTTAGACCCTGAACACTATAAAGGGTCAAAAATCCAATAACATGGTCAGGAGAATCAAAGGAAAAGAAACTTTGTTGCTTCTAAGAAGGAATCAATAAAACATCTGAACTACACAACAGAGATGAAGTTTGCTTTTCATCATATATTAGCTAGAATAGGTTCTGCTTTATGTGAAGTCTCATACTTGGGACTTCCATTTTTATCCAGCATATATTTTTTAATTAAACATGACAAAACAAGGAAAAATAGATTACAATTCATTTTGAAATGTAGATTTTGTGAATTTGTTGTTTTGCAAACACAAAGAAAGCCCAATAGCAGGTGGCAAACTGCTTTTCAAAAACCTGTAAGGCCACAAGTTATACGCACAACCAAAATATTTCACACCATAAGCAATAAGGAGGTTCTGGAGTCCATCAAAAACAAGTGATCCAAGTGACAGAGTGACAAGAAAAGGTGGGTGCTGTGCTGAAGCTCATACACACCAAGAGGAAGAGATTCCTTGTGGCTGCCAAGGTCAAAGGCTGTGACCGTAAGATGGTGGAGTTCAGGATCCTGAGAAGGGGTAATATTAAAGGCCAAAACATTCAAGGTCAGCTGAAATGGTGTTGTAAGTAACCTGGTCTAGTTGAAGACATCCCTGTTCATTGCAGGGGGTTTGGATTAGGTTTTCTTTGGGGGTCCCTTCCGACCCCAATCATTCCAGTGTTCGACTCCATGGAAGGCTGGTGGAGACAGGCGACTTTTGGCAGCGCCCAAAATAAGAATAAGACAGAATAAGAAGCAATGGGCACAAAATCAAGCACATGATGTTTCTTCTGAACATCATGAAACACTTTTTCACTCGTAACCAAGTACAGGAGGAGGCTACCCAGAGAAGTTGTGGGGTCTCTATCCTTAGAGTAACTGGCTCTAGGTGGCCCTGCTTGAGTGAGAAGGTTGTAGCAAATGGCCTTCAGAGGTCCCTCCTAACTCCAAACATTCTATGATTCTATGAATGCAGCAGCTGTAATTATTTCTTTTTTTTTCAGAAGATTACTTATTTGCCAGTTAGTAGAGCTAATTTAATAGAAATAGATTGTTGCTGTCATTTACAAGTGACATACCGCTGTAATTATGCAAGCAGGTACGGCAATTCTGTTCCCTATCTGTATGCAGCAAGCAGCAGAGATGCAATCAAACATGGTATGAGAAAGACTTTTCCATTTATGGCTCGCTATTTATACTAAGCTATTTCAAAATTCTAAATTCAAGCTTAATATGTAAGATATTTTAAATAATTGATAATGTACTTAAATAATTAATCATTGGAAAGATACTTTTTCAAAGAGAGGGTGCATCTATTTACATTCCACAGTGCTTGAGAAAAGATGGTGGTTGCCTTTGAATTATTAGAATAATTGTCTCTGGTGACATGCAGAGAAGCTTCACAAAAGCAAACAGCATTAAAAGATGCCTCCTGCTGATTCAGCGTCAGTGAATAACATGGATCACCATGTCAGAAAGAGNCATAGGCACTACAGATGCATCTCTCTTCTTAGTCCACTGATGGAGCAAAGAATTAGCCATTGGGAAGCTGTGTCTCACTTTACTCCCCCCCATCCTCAGCTTGGAAATACTCGTGCTCATAAATGCTTTTCCCATTTTTCAGCTGCTGAAGTTGATGGCAAAGAGCTCTCCAGGGGGAGCTTACAGATCTGATGGTGTTTGGGTTGCTCTGGGTTCCCTGGGCAGATATAGCTGGGCACTCAGTTTTGGTGCCCAGGTGAAAACAAAAATGGAATTTCACTTTGCATGTAGGAAGACTTTTGAATTTTGGAATCTGATTTATCAGCAAGTAACCTCTGCAATATCAAAAGGTGTTTTAAGGCATAAGGGTTTGTGATGAGAGATTTGTTATCCCACTCAATCCTTGCCACGGTGAAAATAATGCCTCTTAAAATTCATCCTACATTAGTAATTTATGCATTTATTTCTTCCACCCAGAGCAATGCATCTGATAAACTACCACATTCACTGTAACTGAAGTAAAGATTGTCTTCAAACTCCTATTTCATTCAAGAAAGTGAGGAAATAGAAGATCTGTGCAAGGCAGCTTTGGTTAAGTCAGATGTTTGTGACCCTGTTAGGTTTACAAGTTTCTATTGACACTCCACCACAGGATGAACTAATGTAGTCTACATGTAAAGTAACATTAAGATCAGAAATAAGTTTCCCCAGTTCAGGGCATGCATGTATTGAGCACCAAATCTTTTGATTACTTACCGATTCCCTAAACACTTTTTGAGGTAAAGGAGACACCAAAATGTTTTTGATTTCACCCATGATATGCAGAGACATAGAAATACTCTCTTTTAGGTTAATTTTTATTCTGCTCTGTCAATTTATTTCTAGAGCTGTTGGAGTTAATTATCTACATCCCTTATTGTTCACTAGATCTATTTTTAGAAATAGATCTGAATTAATTCAGATAAATAAAAGAGCTTGCAGACTGATTTTTACATGAGTTCCAAAAATCACATATACAAAAATATATGTGCAAAACAAAAGTACTAGAGACTGTTATTGCGCTATGCATTCTATAATAATTTCCTATTTTAGTGATGTTTCACTTCTTTAACAAACTCTTATGGGGTGAATTTTCATTAAGAAATTGTTAAAAATTCTAAGAAAGCATCTCATTTTTCACTATAGTATAGCTTAGCAGGATTAAGACTTTTTTATTTTACAATTTCTGGTAGGATTCTAAAATATCTTCCATTTATACCAGCTATTTACTCAGCCATAACAGCAGGGAATTCACATACAAGCTTGCATTAATTACTTTGGACTGCACTGGTTGTGGGTTTTGTTAATGTGTGGTTCACTATATGTTGGCAATAACATTTAGCAAGATGAGACAGAAGCATGGGTTAATGGAAAATAAAAAGCAAAGTTACATTCTTAATCTAAAGAAAAACCAAACCAAACCAAAACCCTAAGAAAAACAAAACAAAACAAAACAAAACAAAACAAAACAAAACAAAACAAAACAAAACAAAACAAAACAAAACAAAACAAAACAAAACAAAACAAAACAAAAAACAACCACCAAAAGATATAATGGGGTTATATGGAATTCAATTGTTTCAGATATTTGTATTGCTCTTCTAATGTTGAATGGTGGCTCTATCCTGAAGAGACACCAATCCAGTACTCCCAAGGAGTTTCAAAACTAATCCTATCTTATTGGAAGTTTCTTTTACCACATTTCCCATAATTTGAAACATCCGCTGCTGCATAATGGGTACGTGCTTGTGATTTACTGGAGCCTTAAAGGCACAGTTGTATCGTGTAGGGAGTACACTATCAGTTGTCTTAGCATCAGACATGTTTCAAATAAATATATGATTTGCTGTCTTTTATCATGTGTTTTACAAGCAAGCTGGAGATGACTGCTTAAAAAGAACGATCAGCTGCATTTTTCACCTTAAATCAGCTGGATTCCTTACAATGACAATAATGGCTGTGCTGCAGGTGTTGGACCTTGACTGCTGACCTGATACAAGGATAATAGGTATGTTTTTAATCATCACTTGTCTTCTCCAGATGAATAGTCTCTAAACTGATGTGTCAATATTATGTGCGATAAGGAAAGGATTGACTCTATCTTCCTGTAGAGCCTTACACTCCTAAAAAACAAGCCACCTGATTTTGCCACTGTTCTAGGCAGTAACCATATATTCTTTGTCCATGCAAAGTACAAATTCAAATCTACTTCTGTCTATTAGAACAATTACAGCGGGAACTTGGAAGTCTGCTAAATTCCTGGCAATTGGGAAAGGAGATCCTTCTCAAAGTCGGATGGGCAATGGCAGGTAACTTCCACACCCTTTACCTGTAAATATTCATGAAGTTGTCTCACAAAGAGAGGTGAGAGTGGGGGCAGGAAAAGGTCCTCATAGTTTATAGGAATTATTTTGAAGCTTGAAAAAGATAGCCCCTGATACGCCATAGCCCAGCACTCATGCTCTTGTTGAAAATGAAATTAGGATACAACACAAAATTTCTGCAGGGTTCTGTTGGATGCAGTTCACAACAGTCTAGAAACACCCTGTAAATCCTGC
Source organism: Dicaeum eximium (assembly GCA_013396995.1). Lineage (NCBI taxonomy): Eukaryota > Metazoa > Chordata > Aves > Passeriformes > Dicaeidae > Dicaeum > Dicaeum eximium. The sequence continues at coordinate 249,744 of VWZP01009758.1, forward strand.
CATTAAAGCCAGCTGGGATGTATTAGAGCAGCAGTTGTGAATGAGAATTCACCTTCAATTAGAATAAAAAAAGGAATAGTTGGGATTGTCTACAGGGTGAGCCTACATGAGCCTAAGCTTGTACGAAATCTCTCCACCCCAAATTCTTTTCCATTTTCCATCTCAATAATACTGAAGTACTGAAAAATAGGCTGTTAAAAAAATAAAAAAAGGAGATGGCGAAGGGACAAAAACCCCAAAGAACAAAATAGAAAGGGTCACGCAGAAAAAACTCCTCTGAACATTCTATCCCTATTCTATATTCTATATTTTCCTGTCTAAACTTAGTCAATGCCAGAATATATTATGACAAGTGAATTTGCATAAACATAGATGTTGTCTGTAAAGGCATGTCCCTATAAAACAAATAAATTCAAGTTGTTATTTGTTATTTCTAGATCAAAAAATTTAGATCTTTTCATTATTTGCAACTATGTAAAATGCACTTGAAAGGAGATCAGTTTTCGTCAATGTGCATTTACAAACGAGTTTAAAGCTGGTTTACTGAACCTCTAAGATCTACACATTTCAGCAGATGGTCTCTTGTGTGACATTTTTCCCAGGAGAGTCCAGGTGCATTCTGCTATAGTGTGTAGTATCAAATGAACCAGTGCTTTCATGGCTGAGTAAGTACTTTCTAAAAAGAAAGACTGCTTTTCTCACAGATCTGATCTGTGTTTGTGAAATATGACACTACTATCAATTTCAGAACAGAGAAAAACCCACAGAAGCACACAAACTCAAGCATGATAAATAGCAGGTCTTAATCCTAATCCTATTCCCAATCAGTAAAGCACTTCTGACCTGCAGCTGAACTGAGATTTTCAGTTGAGGCAGAAAACCCCATTTCCTGATTTATATTATTTTCTTCTAGAAGCAGGCTTTTTAGGAGGCGTTTTTCTACCACTCATGATAATTTACTATTGAGAAACACAGGCTACAGATCTGTAAAGTTGGAGTGGAAATCTCCATGCCACATTGTGCTTTTTGGAAAGGAGAGAGGATGTGTTTGGAGAGGTAAGGTGTAACAATTAATGTAAATCAACAGCTCTGGCATAACTGGGAGTGAGGTGTTATAGAACCTCTTCACTCTTAGGTGATGGCCTGGGGTGTTTCCAGAATTTCTTCACAAGGGAGCAGATATATATGTGTATATATACATATATACATATATACATATACATATACGTATACATATACATATACATATACATATACATATACATATACATATACATATACATATACATATACATATACATATACATATACATATACATATACATATACATATACATATACATATACATATACATATACATATACATATACATATACATATACATATACATATACATATACATATACATATACATATACATATACATATACATATACATATACATATACATATACATATACATATACATATACATATACATATACATATACATATACATATACATATACATATACATATACATATACATATACATATACATATACATATACATATACATATACATATACATATACATATACATATACATATACATATACATATACATATACATATACATATACATATACATATACATATACATATACATATACATATACATATACATATACATATACATATACATATACATATACATATACATATACATATACATATACATATACATATACATATACATATACATATACATATACATATACATATACATATACATATACATATACATATACATATACATATACATATACATATACATATACATATACATATACATATACATATACATATACATATACATATACATATACATATATATATATATATATATATATATATATATATAAAGCTTGTCCTGACACACTGTCAAACTTCCCAGGTAAGGGAGGTTCTACTATCCAAAAACAAAATTAAAAAAGAGTTTATACTGCTACCATATAATATCTGAGTCAGAGCTGATGGATGTGTTATGAAGTAACCATGCAATTAAAAAAAAAAAAACAGAGAGTAACTACCAGTGTTTTTTTTCAAATTCGTTATTGCCTTTTTTCTGTGGACAAAGCTGCATTTCTGAAGAAACTTGCAAGACTCACAGAGAAGGGTGTTCCTAAAGTGCTACAGGCACACCATTTCCAAAACAACTGCGGGTTTGTGAAGGTGGAAGTAGGGGTTGGGCTGTGGATGCTCTGTTGTGACTGAAATAGCCAAGCAGATTGTCTCCAGTTACACAGGGAACAGGTCTGCTGATTGGTGAGGGGAAGCACAGCCCAGAGCAAACTGAAAAGAGGGGAAGAAAAAATTGCCATCTGGAGACTGAGCAGCCTATCAGATAAGTGGAGAGCTATTGAGAAATACGGAGAGCTCTTGTAAAATTATCCCGCTTGGAAATTCGACTGAATAGCTAAATTCTCCCTTGTTCCTGCTCAGACATGCTGAGCAGTTAGTGGTTTTAGAGATCTACAAAAGGCTTGTTTCTTTTGTTCTTGGTTTGTTCCTTATGTTTAAACTAAACAATACTTAGCTTTGAAAAAGTTGATTAATCACAGCTGTTAAATACCATGTATTGAAGAAAGAAATACACCAAAGAACAGCTGAATAGTAGATTTCAAGGGAGAGCCTGACAAAATGGTACTCAGAAAGATCAGCAAGGGTCAAAGATGTAGCTAGGGCAGCTGGTGAGCAACTAAAGCTTTTCAGTAGGATTCAGAGTAAAACAAGGACTCTGGTGGGCAAAAAAATCCCAAATAACTTTCATTTCTCATAGTTACATATCTTGTTTTTTCCTTCTTTTTATTTCTTTTATTTTTTTCTAAGTGACACATAATTATGCACGCTTGTGCTGTGCATGCAGCTGACTATGTGAAAGACGTGTAACCATGTCCCTTCCCAAATTCAGGTAGAGGCTAAGTGGGGCAGACTCAGAATGCACCCCAAATCAAACCTTTAACTCCACCTTGCTGTAAAAAGTCTGCTGTAAACCTTTCGAAAACCTTTCCTAGAGTTGAAGATGCCACACAGAGGCAGTTTTTCTAATCCAGTGAGCTTCTGGAACCAGTTTTTTGTACTTTCTTTTTCCTGAAAAAAGTTTCACCAACACTTTTCACCTGGGCTGAGCAGTGAGCTCCACCCAGGAGGAGCCCTTTGAAGAAGACAAGCTGTTTCCCTGGGGAGTTCTGTGGGAAGAGGGGAAGACCCTCATTTCTTTCAGAACTAATGAAACTGTGATTTTGTGATTTTGTGTGTGTGAATATGCAGAATCTAAAATTTTGCCCTTTCTACGAGATTGAAAATAAGCTCCCTTGTCTTGAAACAGATTTATGCTTCCTACATAAATAATATGAAGCCTCTTTGCTTATAGCTGACTTAAAGTTATGTGCTGTAGATTGCATTACTGTGATGATAAAGCAAGTTTGTAGCTGTTGGTGTACTGTAGAAAAGCTCTTTTATTAAAAAAAATCTAAAATTGCAAATGTTCTGGATCGATGTCATCCTTTTTACCTTTGATTTATTTGGAGAATGAAATAATGAACTATGAACCTTTTAGCTAACACTACTTTTGCTTCAGGAATTATTCTGTCCACCATAAATTAGTTTTGTTGTACTTTAGGCACAAATACAGCTCTATCTATTTCAGCCCATTTTACTGTAATCCTTAACTACAAAGGAAAACAAGATTGAGAATTTCTATTTTTTACCCACTGCTCCTTCAGTCAATTTTGCTTTTCTTGTTGCCCACAATTCTTCCTCTCAAATCAGCAATCGTGTTGATTTATTGACAAACCACAGTTTACAGTAAATGTCATCCTAGGGTAACATTATCTGAAGCAGAGGTACTGAGTGACTGAGTAGGAGTTGTCACAATGGATTAATCATACCATACTTTCCAAAACCTGCATGCATCTTGAAAAGACCAAACCCATGAGGAAGACTTTTTATTGTTTTTTTCCAGATATCATCTAGGCTGAAAAGAAGTAAATTAGAAAGGTTAGTGACACTGTAAATTAATATTTTACTGTACAGAATGCCTTCAGAATTAGACACAAGCACAAAGGTGATCTTCACAATTGCTCTTTTTAACCTATATTCTATCTGTCTGTCTTTGCATATGCTTGTGCAATTTTCTTATACTATCTTTCACTGATAATTGAAACATCTAATCTGGATTAGGTCCTGTTTCTGCTTGAGCCCAAATAGTCATACCAACTCCAATCTGCCTAAGCTTCAAATTTCCATGTGTTACTTTCAAATATTGACACATTTATACACCCTTGCAAACAAGGAAGTAAAAGACTTCCTTAACCCTTAGCACAAGTTATTGCTTTTCTTTATCCTAAAAAAAAAAAGTCTTATGCCTAATAACTGGATTTTGCTCCTCAGCTGTTTCTTGACTGTTTTTAGCTACAGCTGCATCAGACAGGGAGTGCAGCACGAGCTTGTTTTGTAAACCAAGCAACCTTTCTTCTAACCACAGCAGTTATATGAGAGGAATTTTAAACAAAAGCATTTCCAGCAGCTAGATAAGCAAGTGTCTTGCAGAGAAAGATGGAAGGCTAATGGTAATTCTTCTGCCAGAAAGCATTGGAAAATAAGACCTGTCATCTAGAAAATGACAAAGCCATTTCTAGTCCCTGTAGACTAGCACTCTATCTTTTGCTGAACAAATATGCTGTTAAAGGTGTTGGCCTGCAAACCAAACACAGAAAAATGTCACACTGGTATCACAGTGGAACTATTAATCTGTGTTTGAAATGTATTATAATTACTGAATTGTTTGCATTAGGAGTGAGCCTTCCTAGAAACTCTCTTCTTGAAGAGATGGACAAAACACTAAATTGCTATAAACAAAATGCCTCTTTTCCAAGGAGCTTGTAAAGAACAGCATTTTAAGGTGGCCTGGGGTGGGGGGTGAAGAATCTTGACCTGGTGTTGATTAGATCAGTGGCAGAACCAGAGATAAAGCATAAATTTCTCCAGTTCCCCATACAGTGAGCTGTTCACTTGACCACAGAGGCTGATAAGTGATGACAGTCACATGCAAAATTGTTTGAAATATCCTCTCTATTTCCTCTGAATCTTTCTCTGGTACTGCTTTTTACCTCTAAAAATCAGTATACTTCTGACTGGGTAAGATTTTACCAGTGCCTTTCTAACAGTACCTTTTTCCTCTCTCATTTACCTGCTAAGCTGGTTATTAAACAGAATGCTGTATGTAGCCAGTCTAAGAGATTAACTGTCTATGTAGGTTTTTTTTTTTAAGTGATTCTCCTGCTCCTTCCTCCCATCTTTTGGTCAAAAATATAGTTTCTATCTGATTACAGCTGGCCTCTGCTCAACCTTTTGTACAGGGCTGATTTAGATTTTCCAGTTCAGTCACAGCAGGAAAGATAAACCCTGAACCACATGATGATGTTGGCAGTGTCAGACAGTGGAAATGAAGTCTCCAGGGGATACCAATTGACATTTCAACACTTTGCCTGCCAAAGAACAGGCTTGCACACATTAAAAAAAAAAAAAAAAAGTTACAGAGCAGAAAAAACCCCCACTAAAAGTCTTGAAAGTCAAAAGCACATTTATGTGTCTTCACATAACAGATGGACACTGACCTTAGATATTTCCTGCCCTCCAGAAATATACCACTCTAAGTTCCTAGGAGTTATAAGTGACTCAGATGTACTTTAAGTGGAGAGTTATATTTAAATAGGGACTATGTCTGGGTTTTTTTTTTCCAGTAGGAATCACTAGGATTCAGAGCTCCCTTAAAATTTTAATTCTACAGTGAGTTTTATAATGCAGTAGGCTTACATATTTTTCTACATTACAACTGACTTATATTACCACAGCTTGATGGCCTCTGTTAGCTCTAATTCTCACAAGCAGCAAACAAGAATCTTCCTGAATGTTTTTGATAGAGAGAGGCTTTCTCTCATCTGCCTCCTGCATTTTAATTTTTCTTCAAGCTTTAAGTTACATTTCTTTTATTCCAATTAGAAACAAAAAAAAAAAAAGTGTGAGAAAACAGAAGAGCATATTCAAATCATAGCAAAACCTCGGTTAGATTTCTCCCACCCCCTTTTCTCTTTCTTCTTTCTTTTCAATGACATTTCCTATGATGAGCGCTCAGAAAGAATAGCTATTGCCTCTCTTGTCAGTTTTGTTTTGTCAGCTCTGAATGCTGGGTCTTGCTTTGCCATTTTCAAGGTCTCTTTCAATCCCTTGAACACAGCTGGTGCTTCAATCAAGAGCTCACACCGTGAAGAAGCTGGCAGTTGATCCCCAACCAACTATGTGGAAGATACATAATATATTTCACAGTACACAGTGGAATACCCTTTTCATTTCATCATTGAGAGAGTCTGCTTCACTCAGGAGTTCTTCTATACAAAAATATTAATAATGTCCCATTCTCCTCAGGGATGTGAACATTTGAGGGTTGAACTTCAGTGACCCCTGCTTGTCAGGTTGATGCGACTTTAACAAATTCAGTAAAGGAAGCCCTTTTGAGCCTCAGTTTATGGTTTTGTTAACTTCACATTTGAGAATGGATTTTTTTAATCACCTCTTGGAAGAAGTTGTGGGAATTGAAGGCTGCAAAGTAAGCCTGTGGATACCCAAACATCACAGAATTGCATAATTGAACTGTGCTATAGAAGTAATGCTAAAAGAAATTAACAATCTCAACTTTGCTTTTAATAATTATGTTTCAATTACCAAAAACACAACTGAGAGCTCTTGCTTTAGCTTTTGTTAATTGTTTACTCTTTGGTGTATTGGTTGATGCCATTAGAAATTGCCACAGACAATCCCCACTAGTTAAAGCAAGGACTGACGTAACTGCAAAACTAGGAATGTGGTGAGAATTTTTGCACCAAGTCCTCCCTTCAGAGGGTAAAAATTGGCTGTCAGTGGAGCATGATGAGCAGGACTCACAGCAAGCAGGGCACATCCTTTAGCACAAGGATGGCTCATGAACCGGTGCCTTTTGCAAACCATTCTGACATTTTGAATAGGGAAGAAGGGATTGCAAAGGCCAGTGTGTGTGCACAGGAAACCTGACAACAGGTCTGTCTCTTCTTCCAGGCTGGAGAGGATCTCTGTGCTGCCCCTGCTTGCTGTGCTGGTCTGGTCCTGCAAAACACGTGATTCTCTGAGATGATTGAGAGTCTTTAGTTCCTATTAGCCTTGTTGAACCTTATTGCTTAGCACTCAAGCAAGAGAATTCATTCAGCTCTGATTTCTTCTTATGCAGTGAGTTAAAGGAGTTTCACGGAGCACTTTCTTTCTTGATTTGCACGTACAATCAAAAGCGGTGTGCTTATTAGCATATTTGCTTTTAAAATGTGCACACTTTAAAGTAAGTTGGAATATGTTAGAAATGGTCCTAAAAGAGAAACATTCACACTCTTTTTACATGGGGTATGAGTATTCATTGTTATAATTCTTTATTTTAGGATAGGGGAAAACAAAGACACTGGGGGCTCTTAGAATTTAAAAGAATATATTGAAAAGAAAAAATCCATCTAAGTCTGAAAAATCTGAAGCCTGATTAGGAATGAGTTTGGGGAACACTGTATTTTTGCTTCAAACACAGAAAACCAGCCAGATGGAATCCATTTTCTGCAACATCTAAAGTCAGTGAAATGTACAATATTTACAGAAAACAGGTTACTTCAGTGGTTTGATGTGCTTGTAAGACAGCATTTTCTTCCTTTTTAATTTTTTATATTTTCTCAATTTCTCCACTCCCTCGTTCCCTTGCTTGAAATGACAACCGTGGCTAGGTTTAGCAAGTTAAGATGTCAGTGTGGGTTTCCTTTACTACAAAGGAGACATGCCACTGTTAGCAGCTGATCTAACAACAGGCACACTGGCTTGAGAGTTGAAAGCTGTTCAAGCTGTCCTTGGGCTTTTCTCTTTCTTCTTCAGCTCTTCAGAGTAATCCTACCTTGTCTAGGGTAGGATTCTCTCCTTATCTTAACACCCTGATGCTCATTGCAAACAAATTGCTTTTCTCTTAGCCATTCAGTTTTTAAATTTTCCCAATACTAGCTCCAAATATTAGTTCAACATTAGGTGAAGCATCCTGCACACGTCACAAAGGCTTAAAATCAGCACTCTAGACAACATTTGTAAGGGTAAGATACACTATCACTGTAGTGAGATCTGGTCAGTCTGGGAATGCTTTCAATAACGCTAATGAATTGACATGAATAATTTTGCAATTACTTGACCTGAGGGAAGATAGTTCCCATCTTTAATTTCTCTAATTTTATTTTGAACACAACAATTCACCCTGTGTATTCAGTTATGTGTTTAATTAATACAGAAAAGGTACACTGTGTATATTTAAACAATTTCATACGTTTGCATGAAATAAATATTTTGGTTGTTACAGAAATTTTGGTGAATCATAATAAATTAAGATAAATCGTTCACTTTTTCTAATTCTGTACACAGAGCTGACACAAATGGAAAATTCTGACTGACTAGGAATTGCTGATGCCTAGTTTCCAGGCATTTTAAACTTCAGTTTTTAAACATCCAATAGATGAAACACCTCATCTTAAAAATAATAGCTTTCCTGAGAATTTAATTAGGTCATCTACGGGGGTTATCTTTGGCACTCTGAAATTAGCTTTGTTGCAGACACTTGGGAGGACAATTGGGACCCATCTTATTAGCACTGAAGGTTAAAACTCCAGCACTGTCTTGTATCAGGACATAATCTTTCATGCTTCACAGCTTTAGTTCTCACAATGAGTTGCACTGGAAACAGTAGAGGGGGGAAATGAAAAGGGCAGACCTGGAACAGCTAAACAAATACCCAGTTTAAGAAGGAGCCTACAGACTTTTTATTCAATGAACCTAATAAATATGACTCAGAAGAAGAAACAAGGTTGGCAGGAATTGGTGAGCTACAATTAGATCCAGCAAATTCTCTTAATCAAATTCCTAAAATTATGTTCAAAGAACAGGGTATTTATCTGATATTGAAGTAGTTGGGTTTTTTTTCTTTTTTGGTGGAGGAGCATTAACTATAAACTGCATTTAGAATTCTTATGGTAATCAGATATGTTTGCTCAGAATGAAATGGTTTAATTTTCAGTTTGGTTGGGAAATGCCATGCTTTGACAGCTGTACTGATATTAAGCATGAAAGTCATGACAATGAGTTTGTGCTCACACGATAACTATGGAAAAAAATTCACATCTCATAATGCCTGCTTTAAAATACACACTGTATTAAGCAGTTGTTGAACACGGCCTCTTCCTAGATTTAACAGAATCAATTATTCGCAGAGATATTTACTTCAGGGAAATAACTATTTCATGAAGCTGCATTTTTCTGTGATAAAAGGAAGTCGTATCTTGCTTGCTGGGTATGCACAGCCTTTTCATAGGAAGCCTTCCCACGTGCATTGTGCAATAACAAGTAAAATGACCCTCCAGGGTCATGGGATAACACTCATGCTTTGCTGCCTGCTTCTTTTTTTT
>VWZP01009758.1:259331-365501 GCA_013396995.1 Dicaeum eximium
TTTTTTAGTTGCACCTGCTGTGTGGTTCTCAATATAAATAGAGACTGCTTGCAGCAAATCACAGATGTTTTACACACTGGAAAAATGGGCAGGAAGCAATCACTATAGGAAAAGCAGAGGCAGTGAGGAGGACAAAGGAGGAAAGAAAACCAACTTTGCTTTACATTTTCTTGGCATTCTCTCAGTGATCAGGAACTTTGCTGCTGTTAGTTTTTAGTCAAAAACCTGCTTAGCACATGCAGAATTACTTTGCTGTTATACTTTTTGTGAAATCTAGACAATCAGGAATATCTGGGAAGCAGGCAATGCTTGTTTGGTTTTCCTTTCAATCTATAAATAAATGAAAAAATGCAATAATACAATGAAAATTGCTCATATTTTTAATTTGTTTTGTGGTTCTTAAACCTGTCTTCATACAGTTTTATCTGATTTAATTATATATGTGTAGAACTTAAAAACACAGCAGGCTGCAGAAATTTGTTTGAAAGGCAGCTAACAGCATGGTAGAGAAAGAGAAAATATTTTGTGACACGCTTTTTCAGACATTACATTGCTTTTATTTTGTGTAAAATCTTGTCTTCTCTCTAGTCTCTCCATGTTCTTTCATACAAATGCAGCATATTTCAGCCTTGGATAGGAGATGTTACTGAATAACAGCTCCAAGACCAGAAGGAGAAAGAAAGCTCGAATTAAAAAAAAGGATTTAAAAAATTTTGGCATTTGTGATGTACTGAAATCTTCAGACACGTGGCTATATCTTCTGATACTTTAGGACAGAACTTCTCATCAAATAGTTTTTCCATTGATCATAGGACCTTACTAGTTTTATTAACTTTGTTTAGGAATTCCAGAGACTGATTATAATGAATGGAAAACCAAATACAACAGAAATAGCACATAAAACCAGCTTTATTTGTGGGTGGGTTTTTCGGATTTTTTTTTTTTTNTTGTAGGTTGGCCTTTTCCCTTCACGTTCTAAACTTTGCATCGTCTTTCAGAATTACTAAACCATAAATTCTCTGAGTCTTTGCAGAGGGCTTGTCCTGTTCACATGGGGATCCTGTGGGATCAGGACACATTCCAAGCACAGACATTGTCTCAGCCTCACTGTCTGGAGGTACCCCAGAAGGCTGTGGGTACAAGGCTGTGGCTACAATCACCCCCAGCAATGACCTCCTGGACAGGGCTGGAGGATCACTGCCGCTGGGATGACACCTTCCGTAAGTTTTTACCAGGAATGTCTTGTGACAGCACAAATTGCTGTTTGCTTGGAAGCAGCTGAGGAGCAAATACAAACTTCAGAATGGTTTAAGGACATGGACATACAATCAGGTTATCTCAGGGCTAGTAAAGAAAACATGCCAGAAGTACCTAATCTCAGGTTCCCAAAGGCTAAAGATCTGGAAGAGGGGTTTACTTCAGTTGTTTCCCCTGCGCTGTTTACCATTTACTATTTCGTAATTCTGCTATGACTGTTCTGTTCCTATGGCTAAGATTAAGTAAGTGTTTTGCCTTAAGAAGGCCCTGAGGCAGTATATGCTTTTCTTTCCCTTTGTCATGTCAGACATCAAACTGTAATGTGTCTGCTTGGCAGGCAGGACTGTTGCATTGTGCAAGGTAAGAGCATCATGGCAGGATAAAGTTAAACAATTTATGGCAAAAGAAAAGAGAAAAGAATGGAAAATATGGGGGGAAATTGCCACTGTTTTTGACTTTCAGTGTGGTTTCACATATTTAGACACATTTGACCACTCATGCCAGAGGACTGCTCACCAGAAAATCTGATAGCTAATACGTTGCAGTTGTGTATAATGCTGTCTCTCTCAGATTTTTCCTAATCCAGATTAGATTATCTGCATTGCTGATTGCATTCAAGGCAGAATTTGGAACTGGGTGCTTTGTACAGCAATAGATTATTTTCTGCAGGCTGACCTAATTGACTGGCTGGCTATAGGGGTTTCTGACAGCTGTGGTAAAATGAATTTGTTTTCTCTGGAATGAGCATCTTGAAAGAGCAAATCTGTGCAATGACCACTCAAGGATCTTCCCTAATCTACTAGGGGAGGTGTGGCCTCCCTTCTCCAGGACCAGTTAACAATGCCCTTCCCATCACACCATTCATTAGCCCTTTCACCAGCAATGTGTCTGTGTATATCTGTGGGTATAACTCGCTAAGAATTAAGATTACCACTAAGCATGAAGCAAAAAACAAATATTTCTGTGAAGCAAATCTCCACCATCTTATTATACAGCATATTTACCTTTCACACTGTCTGGTTTCTCCCTTCTCAGAATTCTCCCTGGTTTTCTTCAGCAAAAAACAAATCAGATTTCATCAAGTTTCCGAGAACTGAGTTAGTACACAGTTCTCTGTATTTGGAGAAAGTACTGAAAACACAAGGGCAAAATCAGAAAGCACTTTGCTCCAAGTAGCTGAGATGATGGCATTGAAAAATTCTGCTGGGAAGGAGGTTTCAGGGAAAAAGTGAAAATGTGACATCTTCATCCACTTTCAATAGAGTACTCTCATAAAAGAAAATTACTGACTGTGCCTGTACAACTTGCTACATTTCCAAGAATACACACTCAAACCAGTCAAAAGCTCTTCTTTAAGGTTAAGGAGGCAGATGACTGTCTTCTTCTGACTTGCATAACTCTGGCATTTAACAACACATGTAACAATGAAATAAAACTTCTCCAGCCTCAACAGCATATCTATCAATATTTACCCATTTGAACAGTCAGACTGGTTTCAGGTAAATAAAGGAGAGGGAGTAATATCATTTTGAATGAAGAGTCCTAAAAGGAAGAGGCCTTAAATTTGTGCAGTCTACTCTAAACCTTTTACTTCATACAGAGGGTGCATGTTTTTGTCATATCCCTTAAAACTGCTAATCTTGGGTAGAGAGTGCATAAACTGTATATCAGATATATTGAATTATGCTTTATTTGAGACTGTAAAATTCCTTTTTTTAGTGTGGGAAAAGTATAACCGTGCTTTGATTAAAGATACTACTTGTCAGTACTTGCATTTTTGTGAAATTTGATGTTGCAACTGAGGGTTTTTTTCCCTGTATAGCCTTTCTATGCACCTTTTTATGTAGTATGACTTGCCAATTTGTTTCCCAACATTACACAAGAATTTTAATATGCTTTGTAAAAGATTTTCATTCTTAGCAATTTTAAGTTAGAATGAGCTGGTTTTTATATGCTAAGAAGTGACAAAAGGTGGTTTTGTCAGACTGTGTCTGCACAACTGAAAGCAGGCAAAAAAAAGAACTCTCTCCAAACCAACTAGACCTGAACTTGGTCCAGACTAGAAGCTGTGTAACCACATTAGCATGGCTCTGAGCCCAAGCTAATAAGCCCTACTAAGAGGCACTAAAGCAGTTACACAATTTTCAGATCAGAGCTGGCTTGCCTCCAGCTATCTTGGAGTGTAACCAGGATGATCTCAGGTTTGTCAGGAAAAGGCAGCATAGACAGAGTCTCAGGCCCCCAAAACAAGCAGGCTTAACCTGTCCTCTAAATTTGTAAGGTAAGAAAGAAGTGTGGAGCAGGCACGTGTGAGATCAGCATAGTTTAGATAGGGATTTAGGGTAGGAAATAAAACAGTACTTGTATAGTACAGTTACTATTTATACAGTTACTATTCTTTCAACTTGTTCCATTAACAGATCAGTTTGGCAGATGGTTTTTACATAACACTTGAAGGAAGGGCACAAAGAATATGCTCATAAGACTTGGGCAAAGTTAGTAGAAAAACCCATGTTGTTTAGTTCTTTCATTTTATTTTGTCATATGTATAAAATACATATTTTTTATTTTTTAATCTGTGTTCAAAGCCTCCCTGCTTCACTGTCTCTTGTCACTTTATATGAATGTCAGAATTCATTCCCATATTAACTGCATCTAGTTTTGTGGCTAGATCTTGGGATTAATTTCTGCTAGTTTCATAAAAGAACTTTTTGTGAGCTTGCTTGCCTTTCTTGACTTCTTTTTTTTTACCTATCTGGCAGAGAGGCTCAATTTCTCAAGGCCTCCTTCTTTTTTGATGTTGTTGGTGTGGATTGGTGCTAGAGACAGGGAGTCATCAGACCTAGAAAGCCCTAAGTCTTGTGAGAGTTATTATGAGTATTCCATCTCTAGACACCTGAATGATGATGTAGTGTTATTCAGACGGCCACAGAACAGTTTTGGAAAGACTGGTCCTCTAGAAATATACCAGCAGAGCAGAGCATCAGACAGAGCATGTGTTTGTCTGTCATCCAGTGTGACTTCTAAAGTATTTTAATTTAAGTCCTCTTTGGTCTTCTATAAAGCAAATTCTTTAATAACTTGTTCTTCACTTAAATCACATTAACAATATACCCCTAAAAGTATTCTCCTGAGTAGTTCCATTTTTTAAAAAATGACAGTTTCTCTATAGAGAGGAAAGAGCATTTGAAATAATGTTGGGTATTTTGCCAAGTCTGTCAAAAGAGTAACACTTCCACTTTCTCAGCTCTGTCTCATTAAAATTGTATTCTAATTCTGTCTCAACTTGGTCTCTTTGCTTCATAAGTCATTGCCTGCTCATTACTTGTAGTGTGAGAGATGAAATTTATTCAAACCTGATAGCAGGGATAAAGAATTGAAAGGCAGGCAGCTGGGAGAAATGAAATTAGCTTATTCTAATGCTTTTTTGACAGGATTTTTTTCATTGCCATGGGTTACTATAAGTGTCAGTTTGGATTTGTGCTACTGTCTTTGTTAGGTTTGTGGGGGATTTTTTAAAACAGTCTTAACTGCTAAACTATGCTTTCCTTTGTCACATCTATTGAAATAATGTTCTGTGTCTGTGTTGATAGCATGGTCCAATATTACTTGCTACAGTAGACTGTAATTGTTTTATCATTACAGTTGTCTAACAAAGATTAAATGTTTGCAATTTTTTTACAGTGGAGTCTTCAGCCCAGTATTTAGATAAAATAGGATACATTCAGAGAGATGTGGAAAAATGATAGACAATGCAATATAACTTACATGCAATTTAATGTGGAATACAGAGGGGAGCTGAGTTTTCTAACCCAAATATTTTTTTCAAGCTTTGAATGTCAAAAGAATACACCTAGGAATTTCCAATTTTGAATATAGAAGAGTATTAGAAGGAAATTGACTTAAAGCATAGCACTTTTCCATTATAAGACTGAGTTGTTAAGAAATTATATGGTCTAATTACTGAACTTGATATTTTTGACTACTTGGATTATGAACAGATATTGTCATTAACTAGCTAATTAAATTGACTGCAATAACAAGCCATAATTTAGAAATATGTTCTAAATTAGTTTTTATATGAAAGCAAAGTCTTTGTTGATCTGTGCATGTGATTAATGTCAAGTGTCATGAATTAGCTCAGGGATCTCTGGTGCAGGAAGGGCACCATAAAGAGAAGTATCTGCGTGTTTGACAGAAACAGATGCAGTCAGAACAGCAATTTATACTTGAATAAAAATTTGAATTAGAAAATGTTAATAAGTATTCATACGTGTATTTTCTGGAAGCATACAACATAATGGCTCAGTACACAGTGAATTATATCCTTCTCTCTAAGGGCAGAACATGATTTCAACTGTGGTGCAACTGATTCTCTTACCCCAGAACATTTGTGCTTACGTTATTTTAATATTCTGCTACTCAGAAGAAAAAAAGCAAAGGATTCTTAATCTTTATATACCCTTTATGACTTATGTACTATAAACATCTTTAAGAAGTTCGCTGTTAATATCTAGAATGGCCTGTTAATTAGGCATGGTGCTTTAAAAGCTTTTAAGAATATAAACATGGAACGCCCTACGTATTGCATTTGGATTTGCAGTTCTGTCTTTGTTGGCTTTGTTTATTGCTGCTTTCAAATGCACACAAACTTAAATGTTAAAATGTACTTCTCTCTAGCACATTATTTGAAGTAATGTTCAGTATCTGTGTTCAAAACATTCACTGGGAGTTGTACCCAAATGCACTTCCAATCCTGACCAGGATGCTCTGCAGAAAATATATGCTACAACACCTAAAAGCTAGATCAGTAAGTGTGGGGGGTCTTTATTCTAAGTTTTCCTATATTTTAATGTGCAATATTCATGGCATACTGCTTCTGGAATTCCTGTTTCCTGTTCAGATGTTAGATTCTTTAGACTAAATTGTTTACACAGGGAAATAATTGCCAAAGCGCAGAAGTTGCAGTCATAACAGAGGAGAAGAGAATTGTTATAGATCTTCAGGGGGAGATACATGATAGATGTTCTTATATAATAAGTCACCTGAACTGATTTCTAAACAATATTTGACACCAATGAGATAACAGGAGACGAATCTCAGAGGATTGGTGAACTCAGTCTGCAGCAGTCCAAGCATCACCATTCTCAGTAATCTCAGCTAGGGACAGGGAAAAAAAAGTCATTTCAGGTATCAGTCCTCCTTTTAGTAATAAAATCCTGCAGGGAGAAAAGGGAGTGGTAGGACTAGATTTTCTTTTTTAGTCATTTATCTTTGAAAGAGAAAGCTTGCAGCTTCCTGTCAATCCCTGCCTTAACTAACTCTAGAAATCTTAAACTGCCAAGGACCTTCTAATTCCTTATTTCTACAAAGATAGATCACCTTAAAATATTTTTAACAGAGAAATTGTAATTCTGAAAATAATTTTATATTAATCAGCTGTGTATGTTCACAATCACATACAATAATTCAGGCAGTGAATTATAAAGACAATCTTATTTATCTTGCACTGATACATAAGAACCAGATTTTACATTTATAATTCAAATAAAATCTCAATGAATAATTGATTCTTCAGTTTGATCATGAAGAATCAAAACACATACACCTAGTCTTAATTGAAATGGAATTAACTTTTTGTAGGAAACAACTTGCTGAAAAATGTTTGAGTTGTAAAAAATGTTTCTCTTCATCACATGGAAGCAAATCTCACAGCTGTCAGAGTGCACTACATCTTGACTCTGTGCTTCTTGAGACAAATAGACTAAATACTCTCCACCATGATTCTTACAGATTCCCACTGGGAAGCTGCAACTACATTACTAAGTGGGCTTTTTTAAAAAATATATTATCCAATTTGAGGGATAGCTGGTGCACAAAATGCAAATCAAATACTTCTATTTAAGAAGGAGAACATTAAGACAAGAATTAATTTTAAGAACATGCAAAGCTTTAGAAAAATTCTAGAGGAAGGAATAGATGGAGAAAAGTAAGAGAGGAGTAAATTCAGCTGGCATTTTTAAGTTACTTCCTGCTGGATTAACAACTGTCTCTGTTTAGAAAATTTTATGTATTACCAAGGATGGATAATCTTACCTATCATGACTATTAGTTTACCAAGGTGATGTGGTTGTCCAGTACAAGTAATATGAGCAAAAACTTTAAACAGATGATAAAATTGAAAGGATGGAGCCAAGGAATTGTACAATAGTACAATTGTAGCTGGTTGGATTTCATGACCTAAGAGAAGATAACCTCAGTGCACGTGTTCCTCCATAGAAGCATTTTAAAGAAATTCTAAAGAGATCTCTAATAAATTCCTGGAGAGTTTCATGGGTATCCATGGACCCCGAATTTTTCAGAGTGCTTATTCAGAGTAGCATTTGTCAACAGGGGAGGATAGCACAGGGCAAGTCTTTAAAGAAACTATGGGGAATTAAACAAGAGTAATACAAAGTACCAGTATAACAGCTGGATTGTAGCAAGGGATGTCATGTCTGAATTGCTTCAGTATTTCAGGTGTGGGTATCTGTTCTTCTGACAAACTAACTCCCAATGCTTCTTGAAGCTTGAGTACAGTGCCATAGTACTGTGCTCTAGTTGAGGGGTGGGGGGATGGCAATTGTTTATGATTGTGAACAACTATATAAATTGCAGACAGAAATCAATTGAGATGCAAATAGACCAGAAACTTCAGGAAGATGTATTACAGAAAATTGTCAGAAAATTGGACAAGTGATTGTTAAAATAGCCAACAAAGAAACTATTCAACATGAAATCATATTTCAATTTTAATGCAGAAGATAGAATTATTGCATGGGTAGGAACCAACAGCTTTTTGGTCACATTTTTAAGGCTACCTATTCAACTGAAGTGCCAGACAGTACCAANACCTGATCCAGGTTTTTAGAATTGCACAGAAAAACTCACCAGGTTGGTTCATTTTGAGCAGGCCTGGATGGTAGTATAGAGACAGTGTACAGAGAACAATGTCTAAACTGTGTGTAGAGAACAATGAGTATTTCAGGTCATCCATAAATCAGATTCAAGCTATTTGAATTGAAGAGGAAAAGTTACTTCTTACGAACAAACTCCTTACAGATACTTTTATATGGTTAATTGATTAGGCATGAAATAACTTTTTCAATCACAATCAACTCCTCATGAAATACCAGGTGACTTGTTTAATGTAACATTAATAAATGCCTCCACTCTGCCATTCTCTTTGCTATTTCAGTTCAAATACAAAACACCAAGGTTTTACTCAGTACAGAGATTATAAGCTCAGGAAAGCAGCAGTAGGGTCAGATTCAGAGATCTCCTCCCAACATTACTTACTGTGACAATATTTTTCCTCAAATTCTTTGGTAGGATTACCCACCCATTTGATTCTGAGCAGAAAAGTCCCTCAAGTAAAGCCATTTCACTGCTAGTGAAAGCTGCTATCTTCAGAGCAATCAGGACCTAACATGAAAAGCTCCTTGAACATTAGCCTTTTCTTTTTAAAATTACCTTCCAGTGAATTACAACAGATGAAATGCCATTAAAGACCTGCTGTTAAAAGCCAGACGTCTGGTTCTATAGAAAGATGGTAGAGCTGCTTCACATTTTGTGCCAAACCAAAGTAGAGATGCATTGATTATGGATCCTACCTGATCTTCCTGAAATTTAACTAGGGCCATTCCCAAGTTTTCCTCAGCAGCTAGTAACAGGATCCTGCTTGCAATCTGCAACTCACTATTGTTCAGCCCATGGGCTCAGCAGTCAACACCTCACCAGGAAGACAGGACCCATTATACAATCTGAACACAGTCTAAAGGGTACAAATGCAAGTGCACTGACCCTACAGCCTTCTTGGGGACAGTTGGCTCATTTGTGTTTGTGCCCACAATGTTGTGCACATTTACCCACTCACTGACCACGTTCCATAGGAAGAGCAATGGATACAGGTTTCAGGTGCCTGAGTAGCTGAGCAGCTGCACAGATCACTGTGACAAAAGCTGGTCTGATACAAAGAAGTGCTTCTGCAAGCAGAAGGGTGTTCTAAGCCGCAGACAGTAATTATTGATAGCCCTGTGTATGAAGGAAAATATCCCATCATCTATCAGGGGAGCGAGGTGTCACCATTGCCACCCTCTCCCATTTCACCTGTGTCTTTCAAATTGACTGCATTACTTTGTGATTGATGTGTTGAGTCATATTTGGTTTCAGAAAAGGAAAGAAAAGGAACAGGGCAATAGGTTCTCACTTTACCATGTAACTTAGGGGTAACCTTCAAGGTCCTCACCTTGTCCTATAACTCAGAGAAGTGAAGACAGGGAGAATTTAAGATACCTCTACATTTCATGCCAGTGCCACAGGCAACACATGTTTCTGGAAAGGTTTGGTCCCACAGTACTTTGTCCTGTTGCTTGAGGCAATGGTAACCTCTTGCCTTTGCTGAAACATTTGCCTGTCAATCTTCTGGACATCTAGAGAAGGACAACTGGCCTCTCCTCTGAAACAATGTGACTAATGCTTTCTTAGCTTTACTGACCTCTTCTCATTTTATCTTGACTAAATGGACTTAAATAGTATTGGGTCCTTGCATATTTTCCAAAGGTTCTTGCAGGTGTAAATCTTGCCACAGTGCCCCAGCCAAGCATCATTTGTCTGGAATGACAGCACCACGTTTGCTCTAGCTGTCATTCTGTCATTCGAGTCAGCTGCTGTTGCTCTTGAAGGCCACCAGCAGCAAGCTGCTACTCCAGCTGCCGAGGAGGTAGCTGAGCCTCGCTCACTCTTCCTCTCTCTGTGTCCTTCTGCGAGCTCTTTTGCTCCTGTTTTGCATTTCAGTGCAGCAGTATAGCGAGACATGTGGTGGAGCTGCCTTTGCCAGCCCCATGTTTTGTTCCTCGTTCTGTCTCTGACTTGAAACATGATCTCTGTGCCTCAGTTTTTACAGAGCATTTTACAGCACCCTTTGAGATCTACAGATGCAACAGATTACTCAGATACAACCTAGAAATTCTGTGTTTTTAATTAAGACAGACATGCATTCTAATATTATTTCTGGAAACCCTTATAAAATATTTTTGGAACGTAATTTGTGATCCTGTGAAAACTGACGCTTGGTTTTAAAGGCAGCTTTTGCTTTTGTCTCTTTAAGTGAAACCCTTTGTGATGACACATAGTTATTTAGGGAAATAAATGCAACTTTGTATGAACTATGCTAATGGAGCTTTAACATGAAGGGAAAGAATTACAGCACGTTGGGAATTTTGGTAGGAGCAGAGATACAAAGAAGTTGCCACATTTGCTTAAAGTGTGGTTATAAGTCTGGTTTGCGAAAAGACAAAAGGGCAAGATTGGATAGTTACTTTATGAATGTGGATGTAGCAGAGAGAGCTCATTGGTTTCGTAGGTCTGTGTTAGATTCCCACAGCCCTGAACAAACAGCTCTGAGCCTTATATTTTCTAAGCTTTTGTCTTCCCACTTTGGAATTCTGACTACGGGCACATTACCAAGCCAACTGGATTCACTACAAAGCTCCAGTGTAGCTCTTTTTATCACAAAGATCAAGACAACAATTGTGTGCCTACAAGAAAAGAACAACTAAAACCATCAAGCAAACATTAAAAGAACAATTCTAGAGATAGTTGCCTTTGAACTGCAATAATGGGCAACATTCAGTCCTGAGATTTGAATTCAGAGTTAAAGGAATTCATTGCTAACTGCCTTTCCTTGTAATTATCCAAGCTGCTGGCAACATATATTTTCAGCAGCATTAATTTTGCGCAACGTAATATTTTGTAGTTGTGCTGAACCCCACACAAAGGCAGCATTGTAAATCTGCTTTATGGAGTTAGTTTTGTTTATTATAGAGTTCGTATATGAAAAAGGAAGAAATCTAAATTTTGTGTTGGCTTCTCCCCAAACCACAGAAAATGGAGTATTGTTTTACAAGAGCTTGTTCTGAAATATCACTTTCCAACTGTAAAAGAAGCATGGTGTATTTGCAGATGCATTCCACAAGCATGCAGAATGTCCAGCTGCAAAAATATAGCAGGAGCTGGCCATTTTTTTTTCTTTTTTTCTTTCCAGAATAGCCGTTTCATACTTTTAGGAGAGCTGAGGGGTGTGGGGAGGTAACAACAATTTTAAAAAAGAAGTTTAATTTTGCAATGCCCCAAAAGTAACTTGAGCTGAAATCTGCCAGACACCAGTAATTCAGAATAAACATTCTGCCTGACGATCCTTGACCACTGTTATTTTAGTCTTGGTACCAAAAACCTAAACCATAGAAATAGTTTCAGTAAATCATTCTGCACTCGTTTATTATTCTTCCCCTACCTCTGCCCTGCCTTTTTAGTAGACTAGCTTTGGAGGCACTGTTAATCAGACACCTGAACAGTTGTTTTTTTTTCTTTGAAGAGTGTTACATGATTTTAAAAGTTCTTCCCAGGTATTTTGTTCTTAATAGAAATATTACAGAATATGAAGTGACCTGGAAACCCTGAATTTTAAATTGGTGATTTTGGCCATTGCACGAATAGATGATGAATTTATGTGATTTATTTATTTATGTGATGTGCAATTTAAGCAAATTTATTATCATTTGTGACCCATAACCGATGAAGAAGACAAAATTTTTCCCTTCTATCCATTGAAATTTAGACAGATTTGCAGTCTCTCTTTGGCATCTTCACCTCCTCTGGTCTCAAGAGGGATGCAGAGATACAATGGCTCTGTGGAGAAACAATTAGCTGAGTGACCATTCCCACATTAAATATGTGTCAGACTACTTGGTTTCACATTCTTAGTTAAAAGGTTACAGGAATTCAGAATGGCTATACATTTGAAGAGTTTTCTTTACTGACTAACTTCAGGAAGTTGGTACAAACTCTGGGAAGTTCCATTGATCAATCTAGGAAGTTGATGAAGAAATCACTTCCCTTTGACCACTTTCAGCACTACATCAATCCAATATAAGGGAGTCCTTTAAGAATTGAACAAAAGAAGCATTAGTGTCCTGGAAAGCTGAGGTACAGGAGGACAAATTTTACATTTCACAATATTGGGTGTCCTGGATTGTGTTGTTCAGTGTGACTCAAGAGAAATCTGGGTTGTATTTTGCAGGTCACACTATATAAAAACTATATAAAACTATAAACTATATAAAACTATATAAAACTATATAAAAACCCCCTTCTTGGAAAGAATTTTTTTTTAAATTGTATTTCTAAATTGGATTTACTTGTACATGTTTACAGAAAAAGGAATGTATGTAGCATCTAGAAAATATGAACTACAAATAAATTGTTCAAAAGTTTCAAGTGGAAAGCTTGGGATATACTCATTTTCTCAATTATGCCCAAAAGCCGTGGTACTTTACTTAATGCCAGGAAAAGCATCCTGACATTGCAAAGGCTCTCTGGTACACTCTTTTAGCAAGGACTATTCTGCTCTACTTCTACTAAACTGTCCTCTCTCATAATTGGACTCTTTTCCAGCACTGTGCAAGAACGACGTTTCTTGGTGTTACACACCTCTGAGACCTGGTCCACTAGAGTCTATAAAGTTCTGAGAAAAGCTAAAATGAAAAAAGAAACGGAATGTTTATTTTTCCAATCTGTTGGTTTAAGCTCTACAAGTCCCATGTATCAACAAACAGTTGGGAAAATACACAAAACTGGTCTGTTTTTAAAATTATTTTCATTGGTAAATTACCACAAGTCCAGCCATTTCAGCAAATAATTTGATTATTTTTTGCAAGCACTATGAGACAGTAATGCAAGTGCATTAAATGTCTATCAAGTGCAATTCAGTAAAGGCAAACAAAATTAAATAAGGTAAAATGAAAAGTGGTGAAATCACATTATATCACCACTATTCGATTTTTAGTAGATATTTCAAGTTTCTTGTTTTAAATTATCTATGTTAATAGAAAGTTGTTAATTTTGGCATGCCTACAAAACCACCATAATAATCGACTAGAGAGAAAATTAAACATTATTCATATATGTATGTGTGAGAGGAAAAAAATCTACTGTGGCTTTAATATGCATCTGTAAGAGGGGAAATTACCATCAGAAAGTGATCATATAATCATGCATTATTTATATAATTATGAGACACACATTTGGTATCCTGAGGTTTACAGTATTATTGTATTATTTACCTTAAACTGCAAGTCTTCATCTTATTAAATATAAAAGCATGGACAGTCATTTTAAAAGAATATTATCTCCAGGGATATATATTTTTAGAATGGCTTTCAAAGTTTTAAAAACCTAAAAAGCAGATATAATTCCCTCAATGTTAATTGCTGTTTTTCTAAATGAACTGTTCTTATTGGTTTTAAAGCCTCCAATCAGAAATCTCATTAAAATAGTACACAGATTCCATTTTAATGGTGAGAAGGGGGTGCTTCTGGGAAAAAAAAGGAATAGTTGTCTAAATTTTCCGATCTATTTTGGAGCTGTACTGTACTTAACTTGTTAATGAAAATACAAGAGCTAAAATGTTACTAATTAGCTTAACTTCCTCTTCATTTTTGCTTTCTCTTTATCAAAGCACTGCTAGTACTGGACATTATTAAATATGGGCTAAAGTTTAGACTTACACATATTTAGTAGGACAGAATTTATACCAGTTTTGTCAATGGAAAACTATACCTGTATACCAAGCTCTAAATGTTTGGTTTAGAAAGAAAAAAAAAAAAGATTAAAATGTGTAGAAAGTGAAGAGCACATTTGGATCACTGTTTTGTGCTTTTTTGCCTTGAAAACATTTTATATCTATATACATTGCTGACCTGGAAATCCAAAACTTAATTACATCAGGCCTTCAGTGGGATCTGTTTAAATAAGAGGATATCCCTCAACACAGTTTCTGGCAAGCGATAATCAGTTTGAAATGGAGGTGCTGGAGGATATTTTTTGCCATGTATGGGAAGAAACAGATCTTTGTTGATAGTATAAATAACCCAACTGTCTGTCATTTAATCCATTTGTGTCTTTGGGTGTTTTCTTAATAATATGTGTGATTTTTTTACTTAAAAGCCGATGTGGAAACGGGGGTCTGGTTTTTTTTCCTTTTAGACTGCAGGATAAGAGCCCTGAGAAGTCTCCAGCCTCGGTGCTATAGAGGACTGAAGGCTGGGGAAGAGTCTGCACAGATGAGAAGGAGACCTGTTTAATAACCTTTCCTTCATCACCAGTCAAAGTAGCAGTAACAGAAGAAAAGAGAGCTACCGTGGAAACTTCTTCAGCTCCAAATGTGAGGTCCGGGCACAAGGGGTCACGTAGTCCCCTCCTGGATGAGCTTTCACTTTCCATCCTGGACGAGCTGCACTGCCTGTAGTCAGGTTAGAAACCAGAGTCAATCCCTGGGAGATACACGGGCACCACCTGCCAAATAATCAGTGTGTGCTCAGTGAGACTGCCGAAGCTTTCTTTCTACTTTCCGTTTAAAACAAATGCCTTTCTGCTCACGAGTTTTTGGAAAGAGCTGATGAAGGTGGAGCAATGGTGCCCAGTGTCTGGAGCAAAGATATAGGGCACAAACTGAAAGTCAGAAAATTCCAATAGAGTTGTTTGCTTTGTTGTTTTTCCTAATGTGAGAGTGATCAAACAGTGCAATAGGTTGCCTGGAGTGGCTGTGAGGCTTTCATCTTTGGCCTGAGCAGCCCTGAGCAGCCTGATCTATCTGATCCTGGTTTGAGCAGATGGTTTCAACTGGGTGATATCCAGAGTTCCCTTCCAGACTCAAACCTTCTGTAAATCTGTGACTTGCCAAGAATTATTACACTGTGACTCAATATGTTGCGGGAATTATTTCTTCTTCTTTTTTTTTTTTTTTTAATGTCTAATAATATCATTAAATGTACTTGTGTTGTCATTTAACTCAGGAGTATACAAATCTTCATCTTGGCCCTTTTTGTGAGCAATATTCTCCCAAGACTTCCTATCTTCTATTTAATTTCAGGTTCTTTTTGTTTTGTTCCTGTATTTATTATAGGTGAAAGGCTTGG
This sequence comes from Dicaeum eximium, assembly GCA_013396995.1. Lineage (NCBI taxonomy): Eukaryota > Metazoa > Chordata > Aves > Passeriformes > Dicaeidae > Dicaeum > Dicaeum eximium. Next base: position 274,604 of record VWZP01009758.1, read on the forward strand.
TTCAAGCAGCTGACCTTTCTCCTTTCCAGGAGAGCGTCAGTCACAACTGAAAGCAAAATAGAGCAAACTTTTTTCTTCCATTTATTTAATCCCTGTGTGGGTCTACCATTGTTAAGAAATAGCATGACATAGCTTTGAGGAATGAGATAAGGAGAAATAGTAGACTACTCTGCCTGCACTACATGAGCAAAATTGCCAGGCCAAGTGCAGACTAACCACAGGAGCAGGAGTTGGTACCTTGGGGAGAACAAAAGTCTGCCTTGCTCCCCTCCCAGCTATTAAACCAATGCATGCCAAAGGAACTGTGATGTTCAAAACCAGTGCTGATCATAACGGAATGAACCAATTTTACCTAATGATTGTTGCATCTCCTGGAGCTCAGCCTCCCTGCCCTCTGTGCTCAGTGCTAATTGCCAACATCTCCTTTCTAAAAGCCAGTAAGAGTGCTTGAAGACAGTCATTTCTGGAATGTCAGTGTGTATGTACACTGTCTGTATAAATTTATCCAAACTACATGTAGTGAAGTGACATTGTTAATTAGCATAATGTTTTGCTTTGCTGCGTGGTCCCAGAGAAAGTATCTCATTAATGTTTTACTTTTTTCTTCTTTTTTTTTTCCTTTTCCTTTTCTTTTTCTTTCAAAAATTATCAGTCTCAGAAATAATCAGAAGCACTGTGGTGATCAGGGGGATGTGGTAGTTTAGTGGCATTTCAAGGAGCTTTGTGAGGAGCTTTTGGATGACCAGAGCTGGTGAGGGGGCAGCTCTAGGGACACCTCCAAAGCTCTCATCCTACCAACATTAAATCCTGATTCTGTGGTTCTAAAATCCTGAGACTGATGAACAAGAAGTCTTTTTGAAGGTAGAAGAAAAAAAATCAAATATTTATTTAGCACTTTAAAATCATAAACCATTTTTTTCTACACTAATGATATCCCATAATAAAACACATCAGATGGAAAAGGTGCAGTGTCATGATTTCCAGCAGAGCTATAAACACAGAAAGTTTATAAATTCTTTTTACCAACCATTTTTTCATTATTCTTTTTTTAAGAAGAGGTTTCCTGTTCACTTCAGAAAAAAAAAAAGTTTACTTCAGTTATTCTCATGGCCACTGCCCAGCTCTTTGCTTTCAATTAACATTCCTGAAAATGAAACAAACAAAAAAAATCACTTCTATAAATGTTTATGGAAAACAAATAAAAACATCTCTCAATGCCATCAAAGTAGATACATTATTTTTATTCCAGCATATGTTTATGAATACTTTCTTGGTGTACTCTGCCAGCTCTAGCCTTGAATTTGGACTTTAAAAAGCATTTCTAAAATTCTTTTCCACTTCCCTCTGAACCACCATGTTTATTCACTCACATTGGTTTGTGTTTTCCATATGTTATCTCTAAAAAACAGGATTCCACAAAACCATGAATACAGTAAATCTTGAGGCAAAGAGGTATTTGACATGTTTTCCTTATTAAAATCTTGTCATATCCCTCAGATATATAAAACCTAAGTCCAAAAAGCACTGACCAAAACTGTGCAATTTCTGGGTTGCCAGTTACATGAAACAGCCCACCACCATTTTAATGGTTACAGAGTCTTAATGTTAACACTGATCTGCCTGGGATTCGTGCTGATTTTGAAAGCCACATCCTGGCTTCTGACCACATTAGTGCAGTGTGGTATCTTTTCCTTTTCACAAGGAAAGCTAACTATGTGCAGCATTAATAATTTACACTGGGGAAGTAGCAAGGGTGATAAAGCTCTGACTGTCAGGCTCCCACAACTGCACAAGTGTCTTTGCATGTGCCTGGCTTCTGAAAGGAAACCCTTGGCAGGAACATAGAGACTGGGTGTTAGTATACAAGCATAGGCACTGAGCCACCTATAGAGACATTTACATTACAAATCCTGCCTTACATGAGCTTGAAAGATGACTGTCTGCCTAAATTGTATTCATATACTCTTGCTTATACTATCCTATAAGGCCAGATTTGAGGCTTTTTTTTTTTTTTAATTGTGAAGGTTCTTTTACTTGTGCTGGTACTTGGCTTGTTAGCTTCAAGAATGTAAAAAAAAAGGTATTTGATTAACAGCTGCATTGTTCTTGCTAACCTTGTATCTGCTAAACACTTTTGTTGTGTTTACATATGTGTTTAAATTATGCTGCTGTTGTTACAGTGGGTGCTGTGGTGGGCAACAGTACCATTCCAAGCAAAGTGGAGAACATTTTTACTATCATATGGTGTACACCAATCTCATTAGCAGAATAAGGCTATATGTAAAAAGGAGACGCAAAGAACAAAAAAAATTTCCTCGGCCTCATACGTTACAGTATTTAGGAAGACTCACCAAGTATCTACAAAATTGTCATTTTCTAAAGGACATCATCTGTTTGTATTATTCTAATATCTCAAAAAATACACTTATGGGTGTTTTTTAAAACTATACTGTAGATAACAATACAACGTTGGTGGTCTTTATTGTGTTTTGGGGGCGGGGGAGGCTATTTGCTTGAAAGCTGTTCCAGAAAAAAATAATAGGATTATTCTCATTTTTCATTTAGTTTAATAATACAGTACATACATTTGTCAATCAAATTAGAATTACTGTCAGGCCATAATAATGCATTTTAGTTTAGCCAATATCAGTCAGACCTGATTTATTTGCTTAATACAAATCTAATTGACTTTCAGGCTGCTCTTCTCTTTTCAGCTGTTAACCGACCAAGTACATCTTTAATTTCCAAGACCGATGGTTTGGTAGCAGTTGAGAGGAAGAATGATTTGCATAAGGCCCCAGAAGGGTGCCAAAACTCTTCACGCTTTAAACAACAGCCTTTATTATTCTGTAAGTGGATGTGTTGAATTTTCATGCTTTTGTTTCCAGTTCAGCCCTGACAGAAAGAATAAAGTAGATTTTGCCAGCACCCCTGCTGTGCCCTGAGGGAGAAATTCAATGTGCCTCATTTGTCTTAATTGGAGAACCGCCCTTAGCACCAGCTTTTTCTATGAATATATTAGCATAACAGACAGAAAAGTCTAAGACCACCTCTTTTTTTTTTTTTTTAGGGGGGGGAAGTATTTTTTATTTCTATGAAAAATAAAAACTTAAAAAAGAAAAATTTATGCATCATCTTCCAGTCTTCTTACTATTATTTTTTTTGTAAACCACACTACACGGGAAAAATGCATCCAGCCTATTTTATCTCCTCAGCTGGGTAGAGAGAAATGTGATAAATATCATCCAGGGAAGAGAGCTGAAAGCTGCTCTTTATTCTTCATAATGTACTAATCCTATATATTTGTTCTTTGGCTGCTTGTGCTGCTATTTTTTCTGATGGAGGAGATAGTTTTACACAGAGACGGATGGGCAGTAACTAGGAATAGATCTAAGAAAAAAACCCACAATCTTACAAAAGTGGATTTATTAACACTGAAACAAAATGCAGTTACCTCTGTCAAAGGAAAATTTCAAGCCCCATGCCTATTCATTTGAGAAATATTAAATTCATATTCACGTTTTTCATTTCATAAAAGAACCCTAAGTCTGGACAAACAGTCTGTGCAGTGTAAATCATTTTTAAATCAGGTCTCTTTCAGTGTCAGATTGAACTAATGAGATTTAAAGGGCAGATTTTAAAGAAGAGGTATTTAGTTTACATGTTTTTATGACTAATATTAATCCTTATATCTGTTAAACCAGCCACCCATTGCTTGTACATGAAAAACATGGGGAAAAGGTAATTTTTGCTAGAGAGTGATATATACATTTTCTTGGAAATGTGTCTGGTTTTTGGAAACTGATGAATCCATATTTAGTCTTGATATTTTTCCCTTGAGGCTCCAGTACACTGCATCCGTCACACAGCCACTTAAATAAAAGCTTTCCACATGTGTTAGAATAAAGGTTTGGCTGTTTGTGGGGGTTTTAGGCATCTCATAGACATTATGAAAAATTAAAGTGTTCTTTGGGGCAGGATTTTTTTCAGTCAGTCAACTGGACACATTAATGGCTTAGAGGTTTGATTCCAGCGAGAGCTGGGGTGGAGTTGTTAGCACAGCCCCTGGAGAAACAGGAGATTCAGTTCTGGTACTTTTGCCTGTTCTACGTGGCAATTTATCAAAGCCAGCCACCACTGCAGCATTAGAAGTCTTTCACACATCTTCCTTCTCCTATTAGTCATTACTGAATCATTTTCCTCCTACATGCATACCCTCCCTAAAATGTGCTCAGTGACTGTAGGCTCGAATTGTCTTATGTCTTTAAGAGTGATAATAGAAGTGCCTTTTGCATTCTTGTGCAAATGGATATGAAGAATAACAATTTAGCATGATGTATTTCTGAAAGTATGTAGGTGTCTTGTTTTGATTGGAATTAGAGTTAATTTGTTTGGAAGAAATGGTGGTTAGACCAATGACAGTAGGCATCCCATCCTGATTGGTTTCATTCATGTTAGGAAAATGGCAATGATTTATAATAGCTCACCCAATAATTCAAACTGTTCCACTGAGCAAACAACCCAGCAAATCAGAAAGACAAGCTTGTACTTATCATGTCTCTCTGCTTGCTCCCTCTCTATCTCCAGTTAGTTCTCTGCTTTGGTTTCCAACTGGAGGCTCTTCAGATCTGCCTAGGTTAGAAGGGAGAACTTTCTAAGATATACCTCAGAATAATTAAAGGGAGTATCCTCTTTGTCAATTCATTTCCAGGAGACTTCCTTGGGTATTTATTTCTAATATGGTTTGTTTCATAGAAGAGAATTTTAAATCTCCCAATGCAACATAAACTGGCTGACAATAATATATGCCAGATCTACGTAATGAGGTGGTGAAGCCTTATCTCCACACTGCAATCTGTAAATTTCCTGGTTTAAGCAAATTGCAACAAAAAAATTGCATGGAAAAATAAATTCTGATATAGGTAGAAGGACACACTGCAGTGTTATATCACTGTTATTTGTTACGGTGTTTAGAAGTTTCTATGACTAACACCCTTTTGATGGATCAAAGCATCCTCTCACTTTCCACAGCACTGAACCCTCTTCCAGTGCTGAACAAACAGATGGTCACAAACCAAGGAATGTATACTTTAAATAACTCTCTGCTGATTATTTGCATGTGTACCACACTGCACACTCACAACAAACCCTTGTTCTGTCATGTCTGCCTGTAATTTGAAAAGTGTTTGATTTCTAGAGTTTTGTAGGATCACGTGGTCCCCAGTGAATCAGATGTATTGGCAGAGGGGTTGAGGAGAGCAGTAGTGGGTCCTCCACAACTAATCTTTTTCAAGCCCCTGAGTGACTGATTCTTAACCTAAGGACTCTGCTGTCCTTAGGTTAATCTCAGTGTGGAGATTTATCTGTACTGTCTCTGTAGATGGGTATACTTTCCATCCTTCTTGAACAAAATAATGTGGAATAGCACCCCCCTCCTCTAAGAGTCCTTGGGATGAAGTCCATACATGACAGCATTTGAAAAGTTTTCAAGAGAGGAATACTCACTGGGCTCCATAAGGAGTGAGAGTTAACTGCTTTCCACAGATGGCAAATATATGATGAAGGACTATGTGGGTTTATGTGGGAAAAGTAAGTGGTGTTTGATGGAGACAAGAAAATATCCACAGCTGGCTGATAAGAGGGAGCACATACAGAATTTAAAAATATCTCCTCTTAAGGGTAATCCTTTGCTTGGGAACCATAGGCTCAGCTCACTATTAATGGGTAGGTTCTGCACATGTTTATTCACACAACCACCCAGGTGGGTGAACTACTGTAAAAAGGAACATGTATTCAGCTCGGACTTTTTCTTCTCCTAATTCAAAAAGGTACCCACTTTAAAAAAATAGTTCTCAGCTAAGTTTTAGTGTGCACAGGCACCTAATCATCTGTTTCCAGTTATATACCACTCCATTTATGAACTTTTGTGGATTCATGAGGCTGTCTGCATGTGCAGTGGCTTTAAACATTCTCTATTCATTATGGAAATGAATAAAAGTCCCACTTGTGATGCTCACAAGGCTAACCCACATTGGTAGCCATTAAGGTCAATATTACCCTTGCAGAGTACTGAAGGAGGTAAGGATATGTTATGTGTTCCAGTGGGTGCACAACCAAAAAGACGCATTCACATCTTAAACACACAAACTGTAACTATTCATATGTAACATAAATAATGTTCTTTTCCAGAAGTATGGTTTTCAATACATACCTGACTGAGGGTAAGATGGTGTCATTTTCACTGTTTATGAATAGGGCAGTGTGCAAATCCACAAGCCACATACCTTATGTGTAGCATCTGTGTCCTAAGAAAAGTTCTCTCCGCCTCCATGTCACACAAGGGTTACCATCGTAAGCACTTATTCCTATGCAAACTGTCGAGTAAGTAGGCAAATAAAATGCATGCAGTGTTTTGCCATATTCTGAGCTGTTTATTCCACACGCCTGTAGTTAATAGAATGTGAGATTTTACTAAAATGTCTGAAATATTTGCAAACTCCTGTTTTAATCTCATTTTACATCGCTTTTTTCACTGGTGCTTGTTGGTAGTTTTGTGGGGATTTTTTATGGTTTGGTTTGGTTTGTTTTTTTTCTAAAAGAAGTGAATGTTTCAACAGGACCAAACAAAGAGTTTTAATGTATGTTCGGTGCTGGGTCTGTGGCAATGAATTACGCAAATAAATTCTACATGGAGAGATAAAAGCCCTTTCTAAATATTTTTGAAAGATTAAAGGCTAGAACATTTGCATTGGCACATGCATAACATAATTAACTCCTGTGAACATATTCCTAATGTTCAAAGGATGATTTAGTGGAGAAAAGGTTATGTATTCTTTCATATTCTTTTCATTATTCAGGAGCTGGAGAGATATCAGTGTCCACCTGATGTCTGTTTCTCAATGGTATACAAACAGAGCACTGAATTGAAAACTTATGTAAGATTAATTTTTAAACACTGATTGAATTACATGGAAGAAACTACAGTGATTGTAGATTCTTCATTTATTAACAGAATTACAGGAGTATGTATAAATATCGGTGCTTCATCCTAGGCTGCAAAGACAGTTCTCTGCAGATGTGTCATGACAAATTTACTGCTCTTATCAAAAAGGATCTGGAACTCAGATCCCTCTGTAGTGACTCATGTGTTCAGCTTTCTTGTGGATATTTAATCCAGCAAGTTACTGGCCTGCCAGAAAGCTATCAAAAGACATTTGTCACTGGATCAAAATCAAATATGTATCCTGGCTGTTAAGAAGGGCTTTGTTGGACTAAATGACTGTACCATTTTAGACAGTGCTGCAAGATTAATGATGACACTGGTTGTCCAATTTTCACCCTTGAGGCAGTATTACAGAGATGTGCCCTTTCTGTGCACCTGATGTTACGCATATCAAATGCATCATTCCTTCTGCTGTGAGTCTTAGTAATGGTCCACATTTCCTGCTCCCCCTCCACGGAGGAACATTAACATAGTGTGGGTGTAATTTATCTTGGGGAGGGGGTTGCTGCATAGAAGTGTACTTGCTGGAGTTATATTATAAGGGTTAATCACCTAATCACAGAGAACACTTAACAAGTGCATGTCTCTGACAGAATGAGGCCTCTGGCATATACTTTTGAGCCAATGCAAATGAACTGTTCCTCCCCATCATCATTCTTCAGTCGTAAAAGGTATCTGTGAACAACTTGTCTCCTATAAGCCTTATATTCCTTGACCTAATCCAAAGCCCTTGCCTCCTGTCTTTATCTTGTTGAGCCCTAATAGTAACTGTAAGCATAATTTCACAGAAGAATCAGAAAATAATATGCTTTATGAGGGCATTTTGCCCCATCCCTACATTAGAAGACTGGTGAATAAGCAGCACGGCTGGCAGCACTGTGTCTGTGCAATGTTTTTCTCCCAGGTCGTAGGCTGAGCCACTCTCCAAGGTTCCCATTTGCCCTGATAATGACTTTACATGCAACTTCCAGCTTCACGATTTTCCTTTCACACGGTACTGAGCTGCTTGTTCTCTCCTGCTGCTCATGTCAGAGACAGATGAACTTGGAGGTCAGCATGAAGAGAAAAGAGCAATATAATTGCATACCACAGAGGCCAGATGTTTAGTAAAATCACAGGGAATCTTGTCAGGAAGCACCATTGAAGTTCTTGGGAGATTCACCATTTTCCCAAAGGAAACTGGAAAACAGTATTCCAAAAGACAGTGGTTCCTTAACAATAAAATGCCAAGGGAAATTACATGTCCTTATTTTTCCTATTTGTTCTATTATACACCCTCTCTCTCCTTTCTCCTTCTTAATTTCTTTCTATTTCTTTGTGATATATCTATAGTACAAATTATACCTGAGAAGTCAGAAACTGCTCTTAATTTGTGGAATGGTCTTGTTTCTCTTTGTTGTTATGACAATAATGAAAATATCACAAAATTCTTAGACATTTATTACACAAACAAATAGGAAGACTCTCTTTTAGGCATGGTCCTCCAGCAGTTTAACTCAACTAGTCAGCAAGTTTGATGTTTTCTACAATATTATGCTGTTTTGTGCACAGTAGCTAACAGAAGTTGTGAGTTGTGAGTTTGAAAAATCTCTATGGAATATAAAGCAAATAAATCTAGACATCAGTTTCTTGAATACCTGAACTTGCCATTCACTTTTTACCATGTCAAAAGAAGCATCATAACTAGGAATGAAACTGTTTGATTAAATGCAAGTTAACAATAGATGAGCAGTGGGCAAACTTATGACATCATAGAAAAGGATTCATATAAAATGAAATTTTTAAGTGTTTTCAATCAGAAATACAAAGATATATGTACACATATGCATGCATATAATCCAAATACTTTTGCCATCCAAGTGCACAAGAAAGAAGGTACTCACAGTTATAATTTTACAGACTCAGATTTAAAACAGCTCCTGAAGCAGAAAGCCTGAGGTCAACACACACATTTGGTGCTTCATTAGTGAACTGGCCAAGTTCAACTTGTGAGATGGGAACTACAGTGGAGTAAGCACCAGCTGTCATCTTCATTGCTAAAAAAGGTACAAATTAGTGCACTGGAGGAACAGATTTTTGGTCTGTAGCTTTCTGTGATAGACACTAAAAGCAATTAAATGAAGCTAGGCTGGATGAAAGCTGGTATTTTTCCTGACTTTTCTACCTTGGTACAATTTCTTACTTTCCTTTCTCTGCTTCCTATTAACATTATTACTATGGCAGTGGTAGTCTGAAGGGGAACTGACTTTTTCAAATAACTTTAGCATCTTACTTTCTTCCACTTTCATGGTTGTGAAAACTTCCAGTGGGAGAAACTTGGAGGACAAGCTTGCATGGACATGTTCTTCTAATTCCAGCAGCGTTTAAGTACTACTGGATGAAACTCTCTTAAGTAAATGGATGTGATAAAACCTGTATCTGCAAAACTTTTTTTTTTTTACTGTAATCTCCATACCCAGACATGCTTTTAAAGGCTTCTCTTCTGAAATAATGCTGAAGCTGATACTCCTTGGGAGTAATCAATCTGGTTTCTGCTCCCATATTTACAAATTAATTAAAAGTAATTTTTTGTTTGGTCTGACCAGTCTTCAGTATAACATCTGAATAGTTCATTATATGAAAGCTAAATAATAACATACAAAACTTAAGAGTTTCTTTGTCTTGAAACAACATAAGTCGAAGTGTTGGCTTTCCTAAAAATGTGTGCCAGGAATTTCTTGTATGGACTAAAAGCTATTTAGAAGAAAAAAAAAAATGTTGCAGAGTGGTATCTATAAGAGCTCAGATATCTTTCTTGACACTATTGAATATGAAACTACTTTATCTTCCTGACCCCAACACTCAGATCAAGTAAATTCAGCTTCATGTTGTTGATTCCAGTAACAAATTAATCAATGGCAATCTCATCTCTGTAACAGCTTATTTTGTCAAGCTCAAATTTCAGTCATTTTGCTGACAGGACAAAGTTGTCCATTTCAAGGGGAGACAGAACTGAACTGTACTCCTCACCCCAGAAGCCATTCCTCACCGAAGTTTGGATGTGTCATATATACTACTGGCACAGTAGTGTATACTGCAGGTGTTTGATTAGCTCTCTTTGCACTAAAATGTCCTTGTAATAGCCTTGGTCAGTGATGTTTGGTTACCACAAAAAGCTACTGGCAATATTATGTTCTTCTTCAGTTGTCAGCGACTGATAAGTTGGGCAGTTTCTGTCTGCCCGGATTTTGTTATAGGAGGATGTATCATTAGATTTTCTACATAATGTAGATATGACAAGACTTTTCAAATCATTTTAGCCTCGACATAATTTAATATAATTTAAGTCTCTCATTTCCCACCTTGTAATTAGAATACATTAAACTGTTTCAGTGATCCTGAATATGAAAATGCACAGGCACTAAAGTATTTCTCACCCTAATGTTATCAAGTCTAATATTTTAACAGGGAAAAAACCCCCTAAATGTAAATTCCCATTCTCTTTGTATAACATTTATGCAGTAAAGAATGAGTTGAGTATACAATTTTTCATTTCTAGATAGCTAGGAATAGTAATGCATGAGCTGCATAAGAGAACATTAATCTCTCAAGATGCTAAGAAATGAAATGTCATACAGAGTGACTTGCTCTTCACTGGTGATTTCTCAGCATTGAGATTTTTGGGTTTTTTCCCTTATAACATTCTCCATCAACACAAAAAAAAAATCACATTTCTGATTGTATTAGATTAGAGGAAAATCATAATGTCTCATAAATTGATTCAGATAATGTTTTTGAAGTTCTCATGTAATATTCCTTTCTTCTCATGGCTAAGTAATTTAAATTTGTAGTTCCCAAAGGCAAGTGTCAGACAAGTGGAAGAGGAAGGATCTGAATGGTTTTTACATTTATTTTATGATATCACAACAGTGCTAATTTCTAAATAAGGCAATTTTTTTTGTGTGTGTTTTCTATGCTTCTGTTTTTAATTCAAACTGGCAACAATACTTATGTGATGTTTTGCTTTGTTTGTAGGCATGAGTACACACAGATGCACGCCCGTGTAAGTTCATTGGAGTGAGCCTGAGGACACAAATTTCTGTGAGAAAAACGTTTGGTTAGATCCCTTTCCTCACTCTCCAGGCCTAATGCTCACAGGGGATCAAATCCTCCTCTGTTTAGTGGTTGCACCATTTTTTTGACACCAAAAAGGCTTTTGCCTTTTTTGGAGGATCTAATTGGAACTTGAGAGATGTGGAGACCTTGAGAGAATTTCTTGCATGGAAGCATGAAATTCACTCCTGGAGAATAATTTGTATCCTTTAAAATGGAGGCTTTTTTACCAGGAGTCATGAATTCAATGGAGTTTTATGAGCTCCCTGCAATGACAACATCCTCAGAGATGTAATCCTGCCAAATATTGACACAAAGCTTCAAATGAGTTGTGGAATCAGTTTTGGATCAGATTATATTATTATTATAATTATTATTATTATATAATAGTATTATATACTGCTCTGACACTACATATATAGATAAATAATGATGAAGTAAGAAGTCTGTCATATGATATGTGTCATATTTCATCTAATGAATCACTTTTGTTAAATTGCAGAAATTTAAGATACCACAGATGCTCTTTAAACTGAACTTCATTTATTTCTGCACATGTTGTCTACCCCTTGCATAGTTCAATGGTAAAAACTCAGGGTGGCCTCTTCTATTTAATTTTCTGCTCTGTTACTCAGAGACAACTCCAGAAATCTCTGTGCAGTTTAGAATATTCAATAACAGTTTTGGAAACCTTGCCAGCCAGGATGTCTCAAATGTCATGGCAACGCAGGAACTGACCTGATTTCACAGAAGTAACTGTAGAAGCCTTCGTGTGTGCATTAACTGCTCTTGTGTGGCTCAGTGACCCCCAGCAGAAAAATCAAGACCTTAGAGAAACTAAGGCCTTCTACCACATAGTTCTGCCTTTAAAATAGAATTAGCTCTTGCAGAACTTCACTATGAAAAGACAGAACATTGACAAGTATTGTAGTACATCGTGAAGAGTGAAAGGCACAATAATGGATATAAAGGAGAGCAATTTCCTAAAGCAACAAACGTCTGAGATTTTTTTGTGTGAAAAAGGAAAACCAGCAGGTTTATCAAGCTGCTAAAACTTTTTCATATACACAGTTCTATTGCCTTATGCTTGCCTTTTTCTCTTTTTTTCCTTAGGCTTCAAGTGTTTACACTATATTACTAAGACACTGTGGGTGTCTTCTTTAACACCCACAATGGTGTCATGAGCTGTAAGATAGATGACAATTAAAGGATGTGTCAGAGAAAAACAAGATCCAGAGCAGGATATCAGACTTCATCTTGGAAAGTTGTATCTACCACTACTGAAATAGATGGAACTTCAGTGATGCGCTTGTCAATGTGACTGTTACGCTTTTTGCAAACCACTGTCCCAAAAATCTACCTCTGAATTTAAAATATTATCAATATACTTGCTCATTAGACTTGGATGAAGAAATATTCCCCTACAATAAATAACTCTTGCTTGTTCCTACAATAGTCAGCTTAATGCCACATCACTTCCCTTCATACCAATAAATGCCATATCTCAGATTTGCTTTCTTTCTTCAGCTAGTGACAAGCAATGGGGAAATTTATAATTCAGTGCTGATTTTTCAACTGTTGCTTTAATTTAACTGTTACTTCTTCTAACACATCATAAAGAACTGCAACAGACAAAGCGTATTTCAGCATTACATTGTCTTTGTGGGTGATCATAGCAACATAATTTCATATCTATTCATAGAATTGCACCTAGCATTCATCCTGCTCTCCCTTTTGATCTAAACAAAAGTATCTTAGCCATGCTTCAAAACTTTCTTCAGGATATGTTCTAAATCCCTGAAATTTAGAGCCTTTCCACTGATTGCTTAGGATTCTAAGATAGTTTTCAAAGACCAAAGAACAGAATACTACTGAAGAAGAGACACCGGTGTAAATTAATACATTCTTTTCTAAAACCTTCCAAGAAATTTCTCCACATGTTTGTCAGTGGGTGAAAACACCCATGGAGATCATCATACACCTATGAATTGTTTGATGTTTTGTAAAAAATTATCCTAGATGACCAACAAATGAAAATTCACTTATCAGCTGCATGACACTGGTGAATTCCTGTAGAGTTAGACAACTCATTGCTTTATGGATGCTATTTTATGTCTTGTCATTTGTCTTTGAACAGCGACTCATTCTGCGGGAGACAAATTCGTATGTTCCTCTTTTATGCTTCTTAGTATTTTCACTTTCTGGAAAGCCAGTAAGTATGTGGGGGTGGTGTCACTCATCTATTTGCATCTTCTTTCCATTACTCTTTGTTTGCTGGATGGTATAAAATGTAACACATACTTGGGAATTTCTTTATACTTAGACTGTGACTGTGATGTGACAGTATTGTCATAATGAATCAAATTAACACAAAGACCCTATGTGGTGTGAGTGTAAGGAGATTTTGAAAAAAATTTAATCAGTTTTATAACAGAAAGTTCTGAAATTAATTTCACAGTATCTAAAAGCTGTTCACTACAGAACTTGACCATGACATCCTGCTTTACCCTCTCTTTCTTGTAGTATTTGTGGTTCCCACACTGGTATTCTGGAATTACTACTGTCTTCTTTCCCAAACTGAATTCTGTCTTGCATCTGTTTGTCAAAAGGATATGGATCTTGTAAGCCCTTCTGTGTTACTGCCAGGTGTTAAAAATACATCAGTTTGTCCAGAAGAGGAACCTGTTCTTATCATTACCAGCTCATTTTTATACTGCGCTAACTACTGTCCCAAAAATATTTACTGGCAACAAGCCAGTCATGTCTAAATGCATGAATATCTGGAACTTCAGAATTTAATTTTTAAATTTTTTTAAACTATTTTATTTTGTGTTCTTAGTGCATTTGTTTTTTAAGAAATTATGAATTGAAATTTTGCTCGAGATGCTGCTGTGTTAAGAGCACCATTGTGAAAGACAGAGGGCTGTGCCACATTTACAGCCTTCGAAGATTTCAAAGGCTGTCAACTGTTGTACTTCTGGTTCAAAAAGGCCATCTTAGCAAGGCCAAGCAGGGAAAACATAGCTTCAACAAGCTCTGGGACAGAGCAGCTTGGGAGAGCAGAGGGAATTTATCTCCTAATTCATAAGCTAAAACACATGACAAAGCAAAACATGCTACTGCAGTTCCTGAGGGTGTGCAGGGGTTGAAGATAAATGAAAAGGAATTAAGGGTGATTTTCAGAGAGGAAAAATGTTTATTCACACCATGCTAGGAAAATGCATTGCAAACAGCTTTTGAGACAACAGAAAGTGTCATCAATTAAATGTCAATTTCACTGTGATGTTTATGTACATGTATGTATATCCATGCATTAATGCATAATATAGATACACATAAACATACACACATATAGACCAGTGTATGTATATCATATATGCATTAAGATATATCTGTAGTTCTGACCATCCAGAAATCTCAAAGCATCATGCAAATGTTGCCCACTACATTCTCAGCCTAATCCCATAAAATCGTTTCACCAACAAGGAAATTAAGCTACAAAGAGTTTACCAATCTTCCCCATGTCAGTACAAAGCAAGTGTGTTTATTTCCTTTCATTACTAAACATAACAAAGCTATTGTCCTCTATTGCTGGTGAAGAATTGTGCTGTAGGAATGAAAGGAAATAGGGAAGCTACTTCAGGATGGGAATACCTGCAGAACAAAAGTAGTTTGTAGTACTTTATTTTTATTTATAGTACTACTTTAGTATTACTTTGTTCTAAAGTAGTTTTAGGTGGAAAATAAAGCGAGCAGACGTGTGTGGAGCAGAAATTACTTTGTGCCAAAAGATAGAAAAAAAAGAAGAACAGAGAAAAAAGGAAAATAAAAAAAAGAAACCATGGTGAAAAAATTCTTCACATTCAACAGGGTCACTGCATCTTTACTTTCTTTTAACCTAGTCACAGTTTTATAATGTCATGGCAAATTAACTTTTTGACATATGTATCCAAAGTGATCAGGACAAATAATATGCCAGCAAATGGTGTAACTGGAGTTTTTTATTCACCTGCTTTTCTGTGTCAACTCTTAATACAAAAGTGAGGCATCTGTCATGTTAAGAGTGAGCTGGATCCAAGGGTGAGAATTATTTGGATAAATAAAATAATAAAATATTAATTATAATAAATAAGTAAGAATAAAATATCAATTGCAATCATAGGAGAACATCACAGCCTTTTATTTTCTGAAGCTGTGTTTGTATGAGGGCTCTAGAACATAATTTTTATGCACAGTGACATATTTGTGTTTAAGGCAGACACTGGTCTGGCCTTGCTTGCACCTTTGCATGGAGGGAACACCAGGAAGAGAAATGCTGTGCAGCTCCATCACATAGTAGAGGGTTTGACCATGCTATACTTTCTGCTGCTCGATCTTAGAGTAGATGGATGAGACCGGATTAGAAATAGGATGTGTATTGGGCTTGCTCCCTTAAGAGGCATCTGTAGAACATATTGAAGTTTATGTCTGTGTCTTTGCCAGAAGACCCAGTCAGCTGAATCCAGCCTAGCTGTCACCAGTCCCACTCCCAGGTTAATGTGCTCTTTTTTTGTGCTGTGATGACACTGGGATATTTATTTTGCCATTTCTTTTTCCTGAGGTAAATGGAAGTGCTCTATAATTTCCTGCTGTGAAAGAGTGGGAGGAACCAGGGGATTATACGAATCCTCAGTGAAACCTGGGGGAGAGATTTTTGCAAGCATATGAGAGGAACACAGAAAGGTTTGAGTTTTCTTTGCCATGGGCTTTGAGTTCTTTAGAAAATTGACTCAAAGTCCAAGTTTCTCTGTTAATTTAAGCCCTTCTTGAGACAGTGACTGGTTGGCATATTTTTTCCAAATCTTTTGCCTATAATTTCTTCAGTTTCTTTCTAAATTGAACAATTAGACTTTAAACTGAAAACTTCATTTCACATTTACATTTGTATCTTTCTTTGGGCATAGATCCAGCCATATAAAATAAACCCTCTGCAATTTCTTTCTTTCATATGGTCTGCATTTCAAGGAGAGTAGACTCCTTCTTCTTTTTTCTATTGTGTGTCAAAAATTTCTGAATGATCCTGTCTGCTCTTGTGTGCAGAAATGGGGCCAGTTTATTACACAAAATCAGGAGTTCCTATCAATCATATTTATTACTTTCTGACCTGGCACGGCTTTTGTCTTTTCAGATTGTGTTTGTTTTGACCATTTCTGAATTTTTTTTATGTTTCTAACAATATTTCCAATGTTATTATTGTCCTTTAACACATACTTGTGGTGATTGAGAGTACGTGCTCACTTACCACTTCCTTTTTTAGGATACTATGCCACGGTTTCTGAGCTTTCATGTCCCAGACATAAAAAAGTCTTGTGCACTTGTTTAGGTTTAAATTATGTGAGACAATTTAGGATTATAGGATAATTGTGAATGACCTCAGGAGGTCTCTGGCCCAGTGTGATGTTCACAGCAGGGCCAGCTCTGTGGTCAGAGCAGGTTGCTCAAAGTTTCATTCAGTTAGGTTTGAAACCCACCAGGGATTGAGACAGCACAACTTCAAAACCTGACAGCTTATAAAGCAAATCAGAAGTGTACATTTTTGCAAGACTACTGTTATAAACAGAGATGCATGGTGTTTTGGGATGCCATGTTGTAAATACTACTAAACAAAGTCACACTTTGAAGTTCTGCGTTGGAAATGCTGAATGAAACTTATGAAGGAATAAAAACTAATTAAGCTTGCAGATTAGCTTTAACAGAAAGGCCTCATATTATAAAAAGCTTTTTGACAACATATGTATTTAAGACATCCATTTTTTTCAATACTACTCTGTCTCTGAGGCAGCTGAGTTGTTCTAACATCTCACTACCACTGCAATGAGTAGGTCTCACCCTCGCACTCTTCTTTCATTTCCTTTCACTTTTCCACACTGGCTGTGTAGTCCAAACACCCTCATATACCCACTCCAGGACATTCCAACAAGTTAATTTAGTTAGTGATATACTCTCTTACCCCCATTAAGTCAGTCTTCTACAGATTTAGTTAGCTGAACTTACTCATGCACACGGACAGCAAAAGGAAGAATGATGTATAGGGAGGATCAGCCTGCTCACTTCCCCAAAACCATGACATTAGATTGCTCATCTGGTGGCAATCTATACCTCTATAACCCTTAATTCCTACTTTTTAAATAAATTTTTAGTACAACTTTTTATATAATTAAAAGCAATATTTAAATTAGATTAAATGGAATAACATCTACAAATATTGAATCAAGCACTGTTGACAGTGTGATTTCCAGGAAGACTTGGGTGTTGGTTTTGCTGTGTTCTAAAAATGTCACTGGAATGTAAGTGTGCACATTTGTGTGTATCATACACATATACAGAAGCATACCTGCAGGAATAGTCTGTGGAATTTTCCAAATACTTTGGCATTGTGGTGATCCACCTCTGCAGAGTGTATGTAGCAACAGCTGTGGTGTATGTCTTAGAAACCTTATAAACTTCTTGAAATACCATTGGATGATAGACTTTGTAGTCTGGAATTCAACTCAGTAAAATACACAGAATTGTTATCATATGAAAATAAATGGACTGTAAAATATTGGAGAGGGGAGGAGAATTTAACATATGTTGTACACAAACTGAAGGAAAAACTGCTCAATAATTCTGAAGACTAATTCTGTAATTAAGGACTAGTATAATTTAAAATATTCATGGCACAGAGCTAAGATTGTGCATTCTGACTGTTGAATACTTAACCATGGTACCATAATATTCTCCTATGTATAGATTTTGAGTGGAATAAAAAGAAAATCCTCAATGCTGCAAAATAGTTAGCTCAAATATTTATCAGTTGTGAGATGCACGCTCTTAGTTAGAAATTCCATTCAGACTGTAAAGCCAAATAAGGAGAGATCTTCATGTCAAAATCAGAAACAGAACAGAAAAAAATGTCAGCTGGAAATGCTTTTTAATCTGTAAAAAGTATTTACTTTTTTACTCTCTCAATTTTCCTCACAAAATCAACTAACTCTTTTACCCCTCTGTCAAGAACCAAAAGCCTAGAATCTCTAAAATAACTGAGCACTTAAAGGCAAGAGAACATCTAATACTGAAATACTTGAGGTCTGCTTCAGCTGATATGTCCAAACCAATTCCAAAGCCATCAACAATGGCAGATAATTAATGAATTATGAAGCAGATCTATCTCATTTGTTGGTTCCAGATGCAGGAAGTCCATTGTGATTTTTTAAGTCCAATGAGACACTTATTTAATCATGTTTTTAACTAGATCATTAATTGCAATTTGTTTCATTGTTGTTGAAAATTGTTCTCATACAATATCATTAAGAGTTAGAGAGAAAATAAAACGTTTGATTTCCTAACTGACAGTAGGAAAGCATGTTTAAAGATTCTCACTTTTTTAGACTTCAGTCAATTTCCAATCAAAAATGGAAATATAAATAGAAATATTTACTTCTCTTGTCATCCAGTATCCTTTTCCCATATTTAAAGGTACCAAGTGAGAGATAACTTGAAGAAGATGAATATCTGGTTATCTTCTTTGGTCACTGTTTCCCTGATGGAAAATAAAATCTCTTCATGACACTTCACAGTTATAGTAAGAATAGAAATTGATTTCATGAAGAGTCAGCAAGCTGGTTTTGCCCATTTTGCTCTCATTAGCTTATTTCCCCGAGCCAGTGGGAAGGCGGAGATTCGCAACCAGTGGTAACCTTGGGAAGACGGCATCAGCAGACAACACGATCTAATCAAGGCCATCAAATATATGCGCGCATTTATCATCGGCCAACTAGTCAGACCCCGGGCTAGGCGAGCAGTAGCCCCGTGGGGCCAGCCCGGGGCAGCTCCTGCCGCCGGGGCTGGGTCGGGAGCCCTCTCCTGCCCGCCTTCCCTGCCGCTGGGCTCGGCCTGAGCTGTCCCGGCCGGGAGCACGGCCGGCCCGGGCCCATCCCTGACAGCCGCAGAGCGGCCTTGCGTCATTGAAAGAGGGCGTATGGGCCAAGGACGCTTTTTCTTTTCTCTAATTTGAGTTGAAAACGCCTCCGCGGCTCTGTTTGCAGGGCAGGCTGGCACAGGTGAGGCTTTTGTGAGGGCCCCAGACGAGGCCGCCGTGTTCGCTCTCCTGCGGGAGGCCAAGGCGGTGGCGGGAGCAGTGGCTGAGGGCTCGGAGCCACAGGGCACAGCAGCGCACAAAGCGGTGATTTAGGAAGAGGGGGACGTGCGCAGACACATCATCCAGCATAATCTGTCCCAGTACAAAATTATTCGTGATCCAAACAGAACTAAAACGTCCACGTTTGCGCAAGCCGCTGCAGCCAGCTCGCTCCAGGGTAAATTGCCTGTAGAGGTGAATCCCAGCTCAGGGATTTCGTGAGAGTCTGCTGCTCGCTGTGCCTAAACTCACAGTGTCAGCAGCTTTTAATCATATTAGCTGAGGAATTAGTGCACGTCTCAATGCAATCTGCATCATCCACCGTAAAGAAATCATTATGAATGTGTAGTTTATTCTTTAAGGGAAAGATGGAGCAACAGAAGGGATCAGTCCGCAGCAACTTAGAGTCCCGTGTCATTTCATCACAAAGTCAATAGCTCTCTTCATCCGAGGGTGAGAATTCTGCAAAAACAAACTGCTTTCTGTTCTGTAGCGACGCCTGAAAGAGCTTGCGCTGCAGTAATCCCAAATCCAGGGGCAATCTATTAAGAACTCAGCACCACAGACCCTGAGAATCAACTGATAAGCACATTCTCCCCCTCCTTCCCCCCCCGTCTTTTTTTTTTTTTTTTCAACTAATCCTCTTAAAGATTGTGCTAAGTAATGAAAGGATGGGATGAAAGAGGCCTTTTTCATTACTACCACATAAACCGCTTGTGTAAATGTTTCATTAACACACTGCTTGACCAGTGTTTGGTGCTCCCCGCCCCCACCGCCGCTATGGCTCTGCCGCAGCCTGCGAGGCGAAATGTGTGATTTACACATGTTTAAGAGAAACATTCCCACACTTGAATGCCGCACTATTCTTTACAGAAGGAGAGACCTACAAAAAAAACCATTGTGGAGGACATTTTAATTTACAATTCTTTTTTTTTTTTTTTTTTTATGCGTGCTTAAAAAGATCTGTTACTTCCAGCTACACAGGAATTGTGTTTTATAGTTTTGCGAGGTTCCTCTAATATACGTTTGTCTCTTGCAAGCACCCTCAGGCAAGATGACATTTATTAAACATGATGGGTTTGAAGAGATATTTATAAGTTTTTATTTAGTTGGAGGAAAAGGCAAAGGGTTTCAAGGGAGGTTTACCCTTTTGTATGCTGAAATACAGGCAATACGTTACCTTTTAACCCCATGGGTACAGTCAACTTCTCCAGAGCAGTGTAGAGAGAGAAAAAGGTTTTAAATTGTCAGGTTAAGGCGTACAGCATGTATTTGAACCATGTATTTGAGGTAATTTTGCAGTATTTTGTGCTCATCTTATGACTGTACGCATGAGGTTCTCTGTCCTGCAGCTAATCCTATATACCAGCCATTTTCATTATATTATTGAAACAGAAATAAGGCATTATTTTTCACACAGTTTTTATTTTTGTAGAAATACACCACGCATGGCTTTCATGCTAACAATGTCCGGCACACAGGGCCAGCTAGACCTGGCACATCAACATCAATGTCAAGTAATTCTGTGGAAACCAATGCTGTTGCTCAGGGAAAGCTTTGCTGGAATTTCACTAGGTTTACACAGATGCCATCAGGAGTGGATCTGGCACATGTTGAGCAACATTTGCATTTAAAAAAACTCAGCAAAACACGCACACACAAAAAAAAACCCTCACCCCCCCCCCCCCCCCCCCCCCCCCCCCCCCCCCCCCCCCCCCCCCCCCCCCCCCCCCCCCCCCCCCCCCCCCCCCCCCCCCCCCCCCCCCCCCCCCCCCCCCCCCCCCCCCCCCCCCAAAAAAAAAGAAAAAAGACCCCAAACCCAACAACAACAAAAACTATTTCTCTTTTAAACCAGGCTTTATTTACTAAGGAAAATGAGAAAATAACAGATCTGTTATCACAATCATCCCTCTTCTTTTCAGATGGAATGTGTGAAAATGTTATCATAACTGCATTCTACTGCCACTAGCCTTACCTGAAATTACATAAATAAATGGAAAATGGAACTAAAATACAGCAATCAGGTGTTTATTTTCAACCCTATCTTGTTGCATTAAAAATAGCACTTACATTGCTATGAATTTGACAGTTGCTATGGTTAGTATAAGTTCCACGTTTAGTTTGGTGTATGTAAGCTTGTTTGCCACCATGACCATGATCTGGTTTCAAAGTGAATAGATTCATTTGGATCAACAATCCCTCCAGGGGTAAATGCTTAAACGTATTCAACCTTCACAAGAGCTGAAAACATCAATACCTTCATAAAGCCACTTTGATTTTTATTGACTAAAGTTGCGATGCTAATTCACATACATCACTGTATACTTCACTGAGCTTTTAACATGGTGCTTGATTTATAGAAAGAGTGACTCAATTTCTACAAAGAAATGGTAGGGTAAGTTGTCCCTCAGATTCTTTCTTTAGATCAGAAATGAAGGAAGTCAAAGGAAGGCTCCTATTGCAATACAAAAATTGCCCAATAAATGTTCATGAGCACCACATATTTTCCTTGCCTGGTAACAGCTAATAGCAATGTAGACGTGTCAGATAAGGGACAATCAATTATCTAATCATGTTGCTAATGTGACTGCAGCAAAACCGTTGGATTATTTCTCATCAGAAAATGTCTCTGAAGTGCATTTGTCCTGCTGTACTCCATATATGTTATAAGGAGGAAACATTTTTTTAATACTTTATTTTTTTTCCCCTGCAGAGAATCTTTAAAGCACATTGGTAAACCCACATAAATAGCATAAATATCTCCATACAAAAAATTGGAGTACTTACATTTGGTTTGAGTTTGCAGTGTTTGTTTGATGTTACACCAAACACAGGCTTAAAAATATCTTCTGTAGATCATTAACTTTAAGCAGCTACAAACTGATAGTAATAAACAAAAGTATAGTCCAATAAACTAAAAGGAAAATATTAATTACTTCGAAAGTATTCTTAGTTGTATTTTTTTTACAATGAGAACAGTCAGCATCAGAATGATCTCCTCAGGGAAATGGTGAATTCCCCAGTGCTGTATACTTTTAAAGATTCAGCTGGACAGATTTCTTGTCTAGAACATGCTTTTGCAAAGTGAGGTTGAAGCATATGTTCCTTGAGGTCACTTTCCAACCTGGTATTCTATGAATCTCTAATTTTATGGTTTTACACCTCAGTAAAGTTTGCCTGAACTATACTCTGAAATTTTTCCTGGTTTGAAGCCAGATCCAACAAATGCATATATACACTGTCTCACAGAAACAGTTCTGTTGAATGAAGCACAATAAAAACTACACTCAAAAGTTCCCAGGGGTTTGAAAAACCTTGCTTGGATTCGTCACTTGGGCCTCAGTGAGGGTAGGATTTTCCTCCTCACCAATTGGTAGTGCACTACCCTGGTGCTTAGCATAAAACCTTTAGCATAAAACCCTTAGCATAAAAGAGCCCAAATACTGCAAAGTTACCCTGTGCTCCTGGGGGATCTGAGGACATGCCTTGGGAACAGCACATTCCTCATCAGTGGATTTCCCATCCATCATTTTCAGGAGAAAAAGAGCTTTGAGTAGCAAAGCTATAAGCCAACCTCTTGCAGAATTTATAAGCTTGTAACTTTTGCAGGGGATAGCTGAGCTTATTTAGGGGCTTGAAATTGAAGTCTCGTATGATTGTGATGGTACTGCCACAAAAGCAAAGCAAAAATATAAAGAGCTGTAGAGCAATTACTTTGTCAGGATGGTATTTGCTGGATTAAGCTGTTCATAAACACAGCGTTTTTGCAGCTACAAGAGAACTCACTTTTAAAGGCAGACAAACTTAGAAAGCTTAGGCATACTACAGAGCCCATCAGCATCTCACAGTTAATTAAAGGAGTGAGTGGAAAGCATCAAGGCTTGCCCCCCTCTGCATGAATAATTCACCGCCTGTATCCTTTATTAAAGCCAGTTACTTCACCACAATGATTTCCAGCCTGCGATGCACTGGTCTCAGAAATGAGAGATAAATTACAACAAGGCCTGCAGCTATATTAATAAATTGAAATTAACACTTATTTGCTCATCTAATTAGAGCTGTAGTTTTTTCCAAATTGTGTAGTAATGCATTACCTTGGCAGCCAATACCTGCTGCAAGAAAAAATTAACAGAAACACTTTCTAAGGAAATTCTCTTTCACTGAAGATGAAAGTTTTCCTCCTGATTTTTGTTTATTTAAACTATTTGTATTTAACTATTTTTCAGTAGAGATCTGTTGTGGATTTTGCACTGCTAAAGAGGAGGAAATTTTTGTGTTTGAAGTGCCAGTAAGTATTCACAAATTTGCAAATAAAATAAGAATGCATTAAACTACTTTCACCAACTCCCTTTTAAAGATGTAATGTATACACACTTTGTAATGTAATGTGTGTAATGATACACACTTTGAACAGTACTTGAAGAATGCAATAATTTTTTCAAAGCTTTGGTTAATGTCACAGCCAAATAAAGTACTTCAAAACTAATAATTTACTGATTTTCCAGCTGTATTTGCCTTATGAAATCTATTACCTCTATCTGCAAATCTCATCTTCAATTCACCAACTTTGCCCCTTTTTACTTTCAAATATATTTGCTTACATTATCAGTTAGAAAAATGCATTGTCAAATTTTTATATGAGTGTGAAGTTGGCTGTTAAAATAACAGAGCTACAATATCTCCTTCTCTGTAGGAACAGTTTGAATTATCAAAAGTTTAACTTTTCCACTCTTCAGCCACTCACAGGGTACAATGTCCGGGTGTCTGCATTAGGTTTGCAGATTTATGCTTGTCAGTCCCATCTTTTCTTATCACTGATGCCAACATGCAAATTTAGTCCTCTTATCTTCTACTTCCCAGAGCAGTATGCCAACAAGATCTTTCCTGAGTTTGGCTAGAAAATGACAGCTGAACCACAGGGTTCTGATAATGTCTGCATGTAGGTATCGACACAGGTTTACCTATTGGTTTCCACAGACACCTCGATAGAAAAATGTAGAGAAAAGAGAGAAGTGTATGTGGGAATAAGTCAAAAGATACGAAGCCCAGCTGTTACTCAGACAGATATCACCACGAGGAAAGATGTCCAGGAGCAGCAGCATCCTCAGCAGTTTCAGCAATGCTTGGCAGTGGTGCACAGCCACCATAGGTCGACACTGGGAAAGGCTTTTATTGTAGAATAGGGAGAAAATGGAGATTGCTGATCAAAGGAAGGATCTTTTCAAACAGAATAATTGCATTTTCTTTCTTTCTTTTTTTTTTTAATAATATTTATTGAATTTGTCACCTACATATGACCACTAGAAATGTTATTAAAAAAAAAAAAAGCTGAAATTTTTCTGTAGTTAATTTGATAGATTTTTTGAATAATCATTAAATGGTTTTAGGGCAATAATTAATCCATGGGTATGGAATTAGACAGCATGGCTGAGTTTGAGCTTGCAATTGTTTTTTATTTGGGGATTCAGGCACATAAAGAGATTTGAATGTGCAGTCTGCTTCCTCCTGGCATGCATTCATCCAGCATGGGAATGCAGAGCTTGTGTGTTTAAAGAAGCATGTCAAAACTGCTTTGTAAAGAAGGGGGTAAAAAGCCCCAGTCCAAGTGACAGGCCTAAGTTTAGTGTGCTAATCATATTCATTCCTCTTGTAACTGAAGGAGCTCCACTGTAGAACTTAAATGAAATGAATGGTGTTTCAGACACACCATTAGTGATTTTATATGGTCAGTGTCATTTTTCTTCTTCTGGGAATTCAATTTGTTCCTATTATGCCAAGGTCACAGATTGGGAAATCTCAGACAACATTAGTTCTCTGCCTTTGATGCAAAGGGTCAGTGGATTAGTACAAAGGAGCATTAATCCAGTGTGCTGGATCACCAAATTATATTTAAGTCATCTTTAATGAATGACTAGGAGCTCTTACTAGTTTCCTTGAAGAAAATAGAATCAAGCCTACAAACAAATGCTTCATAAATGAATATTAAAGGAAAAGTATTACTTCAATGTCAGCTCTAATTGCTAGTTTTACCTTATTAGTAGAAGCTTTCTGCAGCTGAATTTGACATACATTTGTTTGCACACTGTTACTAGTTAGGACTCAGTGAAGTCGTGTAATTAACACCTCCACATTATCTCATGCAGTGAAAGCAAAGAGTAAAACAGACGACTCATTTTGTTTCAGCTTTGCTCTTGTTTTCTGATACAGAAGTACTTAAGAAGCGTGAGCTCATCAGAATGCCATATGGAGTCAACAGAAAGCATGAAAGGGTTTTTAGGAAGGAGTTCATCAAAGCCCATTAAGAGCTAAGCAGTAAGGCCTCATCAAGTCTCAAGTCATGGTGCTACTGCACATACTCAAAAGTATCAGCCTTTGAGTCTGACTCTGCTGATGTCAGTCAAGAGACATTGTGTCTGCTTGTGTAGTTAATTCCCTACACAATGCAGGGAAATGATGTATCCATACCGTCATTCTCTCCTGTGCATGACAGTGCCCACATTAAGGAAACTGTACATTTTAAGCCATCGATTGCACAGCATATGCATGTTGTGAAGTTATGAGTATCAGCATAAACTATCACATGGAAAATGCCTAAGTTTTACACAAGAATTTTCCATGCTTATCATTCATGCATTCATTTCATGCATTATTTGGGGTTAGAACACTTCGCCATTTTCAGGTGTAAGCTCCTCACCAAAAGTTACTATTCTTAAATACTATTTCACAAATGGCCATAGGACTAATTCACCAGATTGCAGGAACAAGCACTTCAAACGAAGACATGATTTCCTAGACATCTGGTTTCAGGAAAATAATCTTTTTAGGTGACATTTACCCCATGTAATATGTCTGCTGAAATTTTGTGCTGTGTATAAAGACACACTCCTTTTCTTTCCTCTTTTTGCAACATTATAATAAATGTTGGAAAACAAAAAAATACAACCCTCAAAATGAGAAAAAGCACCACAATCCAAAATTGCTACAAGAATATTTCATTCCAACCTCACAGTGCAGCCATTCAGTTAACAAGTATTCCCAAAGCAATATGAAATCCAGTCATTAAATTATTATTGAGAGCTCGGCTGACTTAAATACTCAGATAATAGCAAAGCTTGTTTACTGGATGGAAGCAGGCCAAGAACATTTGAAGAATTAACATGCATGTGAAATTTCCCACAATTATGAAATAGCCATTAGAAAAGGAAATGACTGAGTGCAATTGAATCCCTCGGAGCTGCTGTCTTTGGTTGTAGCTATTTGCTGTGCTGATAATAGAGACCCACAATTTGCTGCCGTTTGCGTCATTACCACCTCTATTGATTTAACCACCCCACGTGCTCCTGCTTTATTATTTTGCTACTCAGGAGTAGCATCTTAAGTGACGGGGTCACGAATGTTATCGTATTACTGTGATTTGGAGAATTATTAAAGATGGGTCACTTCATTACTGAGATCCCAGAGGTGCTGTATGTAGCAGAGTTGCATTAGTTAGGTTCAGTGGGAGCTGGCAGGGGCTTATTCATGGCTGGGGCTAGCTGTCCTTTAACTCAAGACTAACAATGCTGCTACTGATGCATTTTTAGGTAGACACTGCTGTACGTGTTCAGCAAAGCTAAAATGGGTTTATAAAAAACGTCAGTGGGCCACCGCAGTTTCTTCAGCTTTGTTTGCAATAGGTCACAGCACGGTGTAGCTTGTCCTGAAATAGCATCCTGCAATGGTTTGTATCCTTCAAACAGGATTTCTAATAATAGCGTTGCTTCTCACTCTGGGCACTGTCCTAATGGTGCAGACATCCAGAACGAAGCTAAAACCAATCTAATCAGAACATTTCTAGAGGGTATAGGCAGTAATCTGGGACACTCTCATATTCCAGAAATACTCCTGAGAGAAATGTTGCTGGACTGGTTTCAGAGTAGGTACATTCCCTTCTTTGATTTTTCCAAGACTGAAAGGAACTGAGTACAAATCCCAGCCAAAGGAATTACTCACACCAGCATTTTGCTCTCTTTCTTACACTTGATGTGGGCTCCAGAAAATCTGCAGTGAGGGAAAAATTATGAGTGCAGCTACCTCAGCAGAAGACTAAAGGATGGGCAAATTAATTTACGTGTGGTGGAGATTACCTTTGCTTGATTAGGAAATTACTACCAGAGTAAACTCTAATTTATTTTTATATCCTCTGTGTTTGTACTGTCTGATACACCAGTTTCATGCTACCCCCTACAGAAACAAGGATTAGCCTTTCAGGTGGAGCAAGTGTGTCTTTGCATCATAGGTAAGGCAGATGGAGGGTGAGTTCCTCCTCTCAGCACCATGAAGACATGATGTAACCTGTAGTTACAGTCACAGTGGATCCCTGTCTGATCCCTGACAGAGTGGGATCCCTTATGATCCCATCTCCATCATAAGGACCCCTTATGTTTATGTGTTCCACCAGCTCCCAGCATTTCTGTGGAAAGGGCTAAGGCTGTATGGCATACACAGTACCTGAGGACCATGCTAGTCAAAAACCAAATTATACCTTTGTATTTACTATATCATGCTGTGTCTGGAATGGAAGCTCTTTCCATTCATATTTGGTGCTATTAATGCACAAGTCGTTATAGACTATACACTAAGAAGCTTGTTTGACATTTAAAACACATGAATATTAATATTGGTTGTTACAAATAGCTTACACCCATTTGGTTGGTTAACCTGCAAAAGAAGATGAATGGTTTAAAACCTGGTAATTAATATGGTAACAAATATTTTTCAGTGAGGTTATTGCTACCATAAACTTTAATCAATATTTAGTAAGCAGCAGCCTCTGGTTTCAAGTTCTGACTAATTATGAGTTAACTATTTCTTAGTACTTAATAAAGACTTTTCACCTGCATGGAGCGCAGAACAGATGCATACAGAACATGATTTCCTCTGTTGGTAATTAACATTGTCCCCTGGGTGCTAAGTCCAAATATCTATACCAAAATCCTTATTGGCAGAGATGAAAAGCAGCAAATTTAACACTATTTCACTAGAGATTTATGTTTTTGTTCTTTTAAACTGGCTACTTATAGCAACTAAAACTAGTTTTAAAGAATACAGAGTCTGGCTTTTTAATGGCCTATTATTTGCTGAATTATATCAATTATACCACTGAACTTCACTCCCTTTTTTTTTCTTTTTTCTTTTTTCTTTTTTTTTTTTTTAAGTATATGCAGATCTCAAAAGCAAGAGTCTGGAAGTAGTTAATGATCTACAAAAGTGAAAAGGGTAGGAATGAAGGTGGGATTTGTTTGATTTTTCTAAAAGCTAACTGGAGCTGGTTGGAAAAAAACACCACAGAGCACTAATAAATATATGCTTTGTAATAGTAAAAGGAAAAAGGTACACCTAACCTTTCTAAATAGCCTAAGGGCAGAGGTTTGCTTTTCAATGAAAAGGTCATCTAGAATGAATTAAAGTCATTTTCCTGCTGTGGTCCAAGCATGTGGCTTCACTTTGAAGGTTAGAATGAAGTTGTTCTTCCCCATGTATCTTGCAGATGTAGTTTTAAAAAGTGCATTGCAAAAATCCGTCACAAGTTTTCAATCTGTCCAGGGAAACAAAAATTGTGATAATTAATATATTGCCTCCCAAGATGAATCTTCTAATTTGCTATTAAAGGTTAAATACTTTTATAAGTTAGTTATTTTGTGCTCTTTTAGGGACACCCTTCTGTCAATTAATACTCTTTATAGTTAGCATTCCTAATAAATTTTCTATGTTAACTGTTTAGTTTTAGATATCTCTAAAACTAAACATTTAATCTAAACATTTAGATATCTTCTAGAATGAAATCACTTAAGAAATTATAACAGATTTTGTGCTACCAGCATGACAAGTATAGATAGTGGGACAGCACATGTGAGAGAGAAGGCTCCTATACACCAAACTAAAATGCATTCAGACAAATTACAGAATTAACTGTTTACATTGTAAGGATCTGTTTTCAAAAATGTCATTTTTCAATGGTCTTACCCAAAAGCCATATCCAAAAGGACATATTCTGAGGAAAATAAATCAACACAACAGAAAAGAATAGTACATTGCCTTTCACATGGTTTAGAGACATAATTAAAATTTCCCAAAGAGCTATCAGTGTCATCAAGGATAATGAGAAAAAAAGACTAGAAGAGGAATCAACAATCACCAAAATTAATCCAGAAGAGAACTTTACAAAGCATTCTGACAGCCTTTGTCCTTCCTCCTATGTTACCTAC
The DNA here is from genome assembly GCA_013396995.1 of Dicaeum eximium. NCBI lineage: Eukaryota > Metazoa > Chordata > Aves > Passeriformes > Dicaeidae > Dicaeum > Dicaeum eximium. The sequence goes on from VWZP01009758.1 coordinate 304,104, forward strand.
TGTGGCATCTGAACCATCTGAAATGGTTACCAACAGTTTGTTTTGCATTGGTCAACATTTTCATAAGGAACATAAGGAAAATTACCATTTTTTTTCTTTCTCAAGGATCATGAAAGGAATACTAGAAGCACACACCCATGGCTGAGGCAACCATGGCTGTTGGTTCTTGGATGCTCAAGAAAATAATGCCCATGGCTCAGTTCAAGGCTTGAATTGCAAGGATGGCAGAACAGTAATTCCTCCCTCCTAAAATCTCTTGTGACAGACATTCTCACATTCAAGTCTGAATGCCTGGAGTCTCCCATGGCATGCATTTCAATTGTGCAAGAGAGGAATGATGGAGAGGTGGGAACCCACTGACTGTCTGAGAGCATGGCAGCTGTATCCACTGTGATTCTCATTGAACACATGATGTTAAGATTTCACTGATAAAAGCAGCTTTGGGGCTAGACTTCTTCATACCTGTGAAATATGAGAAGTGTGACACATACCTATCACAACAATAGGTAATTGTCTATTAGGAAAACTATTGCGTCCCTCCAAAATAATTCCGCTTTCTCCCTCCATTATTATTTCTTTTTTCCTTCTTTTTTGGAAATCTGCCCTTTCATAAAATATATGTCTGTGTGTTTTCATTCCAAAGAATTCCTCTGTTGTGGTTAGGTTCCACAGGAGGGTTCCAGCTTGTAAAGGTTAACTGTGCAGAAATCAAGGCTTTGTGCATTTCTGCAAAGGTCACACTCATCAGTAGTTCCGGGAGGACTGCTGGGAAGGGCTCTAGTAAGTACCCAGTGATTGAACCACGGCTCCAGGTTTCATTTCCTTTAAGAATACTGTTACAATCACTGGTTGTGTCACTAAGAGATAAAGAGGCTGCTCAGTCACTTGAAATTCAATTTGTACATTACTCAAATCTGCTCCACCTCCTTCCTTCACGGTGCCTGGCAGCTGCTTGCTGGCACTCTGAATTTCAAATGCCTGAGCTGCAGGAAGCAGTTTAATAAACGGGATAGGTTTTGATTAATGTAACAAGCTGAAAATAGACAATGATGCAATGCATATCTCAGCAAGAATCACGGACTCGGATCAAATCTTTGTGTGCTGAGGAGGGCTGCTGTGGCAGAGAGTTCACCCAGAGATGAATATTTATGTTTCGATAACACCTTGAAGGTTCAAAAACTACCAATATAAAAGATTTAGCCCTGTAATCCTGTTAAGTCTCTGAGCATCTCCTACAGGTGACTGCACAGTCATGAAGTTCAAGTCTAGATTAAGTATTTGACATTGACTGAGTTCCAGCAAGGGCACTGTGCACTTCACCACAATGTTCTTGTTTTATCTGGAAGAGGGAAATGCTGTATTTCTTGCAGTATTAGGAATGTAAGCAATCATTTGCTGTGCTGTATACAAATCAATGACTTACATTTGTCAGGATTCATTAGCGATTCACAATCCTACAGAAAGCTGACATTCTTTGACAAGGTGTCAGACAAGCACTCCATACAGAGTTTACACTCACCCAGTGCTGATCTGTGGCTTTAATGCTCGGAAATCTTCTTTCCCAGTGCCTGCTTGCCCAGGCCACAGACATTCAGAGCACTCAGAACTGGCATTATGTTAAAATTCCTCTTCAAAAACTTGCAGAATCACAGTCTTACACAATAGTATTTCATCAAGGTAATAGGCAATGGCGCCTCACAAATGGAAGGAGCTGAAGATGTCGCTGAAGATTATCTCCACTGTCCTATATATGAAGAAAATAAAATTAATATATATTTACTGGAAAGGTCTAAATTATGAAGCTTTGACCCTGCTCATTTTTTCTTGATGTCTGTCAATGAGATATAGCAAGGGGCTAAACCTGGAGATGCAGGTTGCTTCCAAAGGTGGCAGGGGGTGAATATGAGGTCTTTGGGTTTGAGTACCATTCCCTTTGTAATTACCCACTTTTCTGTGAAAATACATTCTATGTTATGATGATTAATCAGATTTATTTGATTTATTTTTGGTTTTATTTTCTTAATTTGAAAATCTAATTATGCTCTCAGTGGCCTAATATAATGGTCTGTAAGTTAAAATCTACATCTGTTTCATTAACATGTCCAGAGAGTAAATTTTGTGTGAATAGCTCTGTAATATTACATGAAGTACCACTGAAAGCAGATTGGTTTCTTAATTGAAAACTATTGGAAAATTTTAGAAAATTATTGAAAATTGAAAACTGTTGCAAAATTTTATGGGATAGCTCTGTTCTCATAATTATATGGTGTAAGTTCATCTCACTGATATAAATTACTTCTTGAATCACTGCTTTTGAATAATTAAATAAACACTAATTCTGTAATGAAAGTTTCTGATCCCCAAACCAGAGAATTTAGTATTTCAGTGCATATAAAACATTATCTTGAAAATCAGTACTGGAAGTAACATTGACTCTATATTCTGTCACACTGGGTTGTGGATTAACAATGTTTCTGGGTTCTTTTAAAAGCTTTTACATATAAAATGTCTTTCTGTGTTTATTTACCTTCATTCTCAAAGTCAAACATGCTATGATCCTACAGTATTTAATTTCATACATTTAATTTTATGCTTGCTTCATTTTTATGTGGGTTATCTATGCTTCTTCTCCTCCTACCCATTGAAACCACATCCCATATACTTCTGAGTCTATTGTTGTTCGTTTAAAATTCAAAAACCCTGAGGACTATAAATCAATAAAATGTTAACTCTCTGATAAGTCTTATGCCATGAATAACAAACATTTTCAGTCAGCAGTTTGCAAACAAGCCATGGGCTAATATTTGTTTGTGTAAAGCATTCAGCACAGAGGCATAAAAAATATTTTGTAAAAATCAGGATTAGTTCGCAAATTATTCCCATGCAGGAGAAAAAGCTGGAATCATCATCTATTTCATGCACAATTAATAACTAAACCAGCTCTTGTTAGGATGCTGAGAAGATCAAGATGTCATAATTTCCAGTGTTTGGGTTTTGGGGGCTTTTTTGTTTTTCTTTGTTTTTTTTTTTTTTTTTTTTTTTTTTTTCTTTGTTTTGGGTTTTTTTATTAATTAAAAATAGGGAGAAAAGAACCACAGAAAATTAAGTTGTCCTCTTTTAATTGTGACAATAGTGTCAATGAGTCAATAGTGTTATGGGTAAAAAAAAGAAGAGCAAAGCAATTCTGATGAACACACACAGACCTGAACATGAGTTTCAGAGCTGTTAAAAGGTGAAGTAAAAAGGTGCATTCTGGTCTTGCCAGAGTTTCTACAGAAATTGTTTTTTGTATTGAGATAATTTTTCAGGGGTTTATTGAGAGAAAATGAAGGAATGGATATATCTGTTTTCATTTTGATCTATCTTTGTTTTCCATGTGACACACATTTCTCAGAGAAGCAAACTATGTTTCCCATGTCTGTGGGAGAAACGTGCTTTATCTGGGAACCAACGTGGGAAAATAAAAGCACAGCTTTGGCCTGTTTTTCAGAGTTCAGGAAGTAATTTCATTCTGTTGGTGCATAAACAAGAATAGTAAGCAGAAAAGAAAAAGGATTTATGAGAAGGAGGAAAAAGGCAGTAAGAGAAATGTAAATACAAGGCAAGGTGTCCTCAAAGAAAAGTATCAAGACCTTCAATTTGGGGTTGTATTTCTATGTGGCTTTCATCCTGGTAGTTGAAACACTGATCTAAATGTTTATTTCTGTATTTATCTATCTCTATTTAATTTTCAGTGAAATGTAGATGATGAGGAAGCATTCATTGCAATTTTCACAGGGAAAGGTAGTAGGTATTTACATGCAAGTTTTAATTGTAGGAAAAAATCATTGGATTTTAGAGATATGGTGAAAGGATACCTAGCCAGTTCTTGAAATGCTGTCCATGAATATAGGGCGTGAGGTGGGGAAGTGCAGAAATTAAATTCACAGCCTAGAAGTCCTAAAGGAAAGGAGCAAAATGAATAATAGAGTCACCAGCAGTAACAGACAAGGGAGGATGAGAAGTGCTGATGTGTTTCTCTTTGCCATGTGAAGGTTGTCCTAGTTTACAGCTTTCCTGTTCCTTTAAGTCACAGGAGGAGGTCCAAGAGTGCAAAAAGGTGCTGTGGGCATGGACGTCACACAGATGAAAGCAGTAGGACTGGGTTTGGTCTTAGTCTCTTTTTCACTCTTCTATGTATGAAGGTCCCATCAGTGTGCACTTTGTGAGGTCAAGCTTTCAATTACTGGATAGACACAATTACATCAGTGAGCAAAAAAGAAAACTTTTATTTAACCTATCTGGTTGTAAAAATTTTTAAGAGTTTCTTTTTTACTAAATTATGTACTTTATTCCTTTCTATTGTAACTCTTTATATTTTGTGGTATGTGCTTTGAAGACATGGTCATATGCATGACACAAATTATACTTATTATACACACACCCTCCCCATTGTGATAAAATATGTAATGATGAAATATCAAAATTTCTTATAGTCTTCACATTTTAAAGTGAGTGGATTTAGTCCACTGATAGACAGATGAAAACTTCAGCCATTAATTGCATTCTGCTGCTTGATTGGTATTGAATGTTTCACCACCAATTTAGTTCTATACAATTCTTTTGGTGATTTATTGCATTTGCTTCAGATAGAAAGCTCAAACATAGAAGGCTTTGCTATCATGTGAACTTCAACTGCTCTTGGTGTAACACTGAATAGCCATAGGATATGTTGCATTTGAAACACTTCTACTGTGCTTATTTTTCACTGTAATTATGATAAATATGTCATCTTAATAAACAAAGAATAATATGTATTATTCTCTTACATAACACTTGTGTGCAGTGCATCCATTTTATCTACTGTACTTTCTATATTATTTCAGTTAATATTTCATCTTTCCAAGTATTGAGTACTCAAACAACAATAAAGCCAGAGTGGGCTAGGGCTTTTTCCCGTTTCTAATACCAGAATTGCTACCTGATCTTCGTATTTTTTAAAGCAGAATACATTATCTTAATCTTGTTAGTGTTCCAAAGAACTTCTTTATATAGCTCCAGTTTAATGTTGATCTGCAAGCATTATGTCTTAATACAAATGCCATCTGGTTCAGCTATATATATTTGTATAATGGCAACACCATGGAAAATCCTAATTCAGAGTAAATGCATTAAACAAGATCAGAGTACTTCAGCAGGTCAGGGTCCTGCCTATTGACAAGCACCAGCCAGTGTTTACCACAGAAGGTGTAAGTTCTCTTGCATCTTTCTGTAGAAATTTATCTAACTGAATTTTATTCCAGGGGAAATAATATAAATTTTCATTAAAGAAAACACTACATTATGACAGCGCCAAATGAATCATCTTCAATGACTTTTAAAATAGTTGATTTATTGTCTGCAGTTGGAAGGCTATAAGTTAGGAAAATATTTTTGCTGTCAATAATAAAATATAGTTCATATATAAATAAAAAAATAAATCCATGTCTCTATCTAGGGAGAATGTGTATGTGTGAGTACATCCATTTGTCATACCTGTGAATATATAGGTAATCTATGTGCAAGAACACATGCATGTTTTGGCCACATCAAGAAATACTCAATAAAAATTGCTTCTCTAAAGTAAAAAGAAAACAAATTGACTAACCAGCACACACTAAAATAAAATCCATCATAACAGGAAAGAATATTTTCTTGGAATGATTCATATTCACACATCCTTCAGTGAGACTTTCATATATTGGGTGACATTGTGAAATGTCATTGAAGAAAAGGCATTTCAGCTTAGCCTTGAGCAAACATACACGCACTAGAGGAACTGTGCATATGTAAAGGCTTTTTCTTCTTCCAAAAGGGACCTGGTTTTGCTGTATTCATAACTGAAGCTAAGCTCAGGCTAGTGAGGTGCTGCATGATAAGAACTTGGTTAGCAAACACATTGAGCGGTCGAATGACTTGAATAACAAAATCCCCAGCAGTGTGTTTCAGTGCAAACTGCATTTGTACTCTGCAAGGAGATCAATGCTTCACCCTCATTGATTTCCGTCAGTGGCAGAACCAGGATTATGCATGATGTGAAACTGTATCCCCAGACATATTCAATCTGATTTCCTAGTCAGTGCTAAAAAGGCATCGTGTTGTCCTGAAAACATAAGGTTAGAGAAGTGTAACGTATCAAATTTGTACTTCTGGCAAGCCTGCATGTTAAATAGATTCATCATCATATATCCCGGGTGTCACGCAATCCCTTCTATAAAAATATTAGTTTGGTGCTATAGAGCACATTTATGCAGATATATGTTTGAAAACACTGTGCCAAAGAGAGAATTTGAAATGCATTTCCATACACATCGCTTTAAAATGTAGTATAGTTTTTCCTCTGGTAGACTTCAGCTTTATTGTAAACACATAAAAAGAAATAATTTCTTCAAAAACTTCAGAGCAGGAATGTAGTACATCTTCAGAACTTTAATAACCTTGTAATTTACAATGTATGCCAGTTTTCAAAAAGTAATAATTACAGTAAAATATACCAGTGGGAAATGACAGCTGACAGGAGCTTTGTTCTGATCTGCAATTTCCCCGTTTGTACCTTCTCAGGGAAGCCATGGGAACACTGTCAAATGCTGCTCGGCTTTACTTCAATTTGAACACAGGGATGAATTGAATTAGCTCAGCTCAGACTTTCCCTAAGCTATTTGTTGGTGGACAGAAGGAAAAAAAAAAAAAAACCCAAACAAACAAACCAAGGAAACAGAAGAGCAAGAAAGAGCAATGGTGGTGGCTTGAACAAGGAAATTTTCTGTCCTCAGCTTCTGCCATTCCAGTCTTTGGAGAAGCAAACACCACTCCCAGAAACTGTAAGCTGCTTATGGAAAAGGGTCAAAATAATGCAAGTCCTAGAGAGGTATGTGTGTATTTTGTAGATATTTACTGGAAAATGAGCACTGCCTACATTTCTTAATTTAAGATCACAGCAATTTCTTTCTGTCTGTGTTTATCCACTGCTACCCTTCAGCTAGGCACATCTACATCAGGTCTCACATCATCCAAGTTCAGTAAATGGCTACTAGGAAGCTTGAAGTTACTGCAAAATAAAACTTGGGGCTGACAAAGCCATAAGGTTAATAATTCTTGGTTGAGCAAGTGGATAGGGTTTTTTAACTTATTTAGACAGGATCATGTGAGTGGATAGATAGAGCAACTCTTGAAGGCATTACAGAAAAAATTCTGATTTCCTTAAGTTGGTGAAGGGAGCTGTATATTACTTGTGAGCTAAAGAGTGGCAAGTAGGACACTGGAATGCTTCTATCAAGTGCTAAAGATCTGAATAAATGCGATGAGACTAAACAGTATCTTGGAAGCAAAGTGTTCTCTTAAACATGGGAAAGTATTCCATTGTTTTAATGTAGCACAGACAAGAGCCTAGACATAGACCTCATTGTTTGTTGGTTTTTTAGTCCTAGTTAGCTTAGTTGATATTGAATATTTGATCAGGAAAGCACTTATTAGTCTACTTGGCCTCTAAACATGAAACAAAATCCACCGGCCTATGCTCTCAAATGCTTTTGTTGTAAGGGATCAGATATACACACATATTTAAGTACTTCCAAAAAACAATACCTTAATTTTCATACACAGCTCATTGGAACAATTGAAAAACTTTCTACTGTTCCCCACTCATCAAGCTTGGTACCTCATTCTTGAAAAATCACTTTAAAAACCTGTTCCTAAGGTGACTCTAGTTCCATGCTGAAGGTAGACACTAAATCAGTTCACTGAAAATTATCTTGTTGCAGGGGAAATTGAATTTTTAGGAACTGGTACATTTGAACTAGATTATATCAGTCTAAACAAACAATGTAAAGTAATTTGATAATGAATAAGTAGGAGGATGCACAGAGGAAACTAACACCATTGTTTAACCCCAAAACTATGCTAATAAGTAGGGTGATAGACATGAAACTCCGAATAATGGAGCTGTTATTCTAGCCCACCAGGCTGTCTCAGGGGACTCTTAAGTGGATTTGTTATGCCATGACTAAATGCAGCTCCAGTCCAGTATTTTGCATAGCCTAAAGTATCTTGTTGCAGTATATTCTGACATTTATCTAACTAGATCTTTTTTAGAAGAAAATACACTCTTCTAGTTAGAAAGAAGGCATATGTGCATATTATTACATACTATTTATTTGCTTGCATGTAAAATGGAAGACTCTTCCAGAAATAACTTCTTTGTGAAAAAGACTGCCAGTACAAGAATATCAGTGTATCTGTTAAAAATTAAGCAGATCCTTTTCAAAAAAAGACAAAAAATGAAAAATATCATGAACTAATGAACGTACGCATATGCACATGTGTTTGTCTGAACCAAAGCTGATGGTAATGCAGAGCATACTCCAAGAATTATCTGAACCCAGTTTAGGTTGGATTCCTCTACAGTTACTTGGCATTGACTGGTTACTGTATTTCATTTATTTTTACAACAGCCACACTCTGCCAATAAAAGATCAAACAATTTTGGTTGCTGGGTTGAAGTTTTTAAAAGTACTTGACGTTACTCTTGAATCTGCTCTCAGTTACAGCTCACTAAAGGGTCTGGCCCAGTGGTGGGTCTATAAATACAAACATAAGCTGAAAAAGCTGCTTCTAAAGCAGAATGCACAAATCTGAAGTTAAGTGATTTTCACTGCACTCTATCTTGTTTATGCAGTTTCCAGTTCTGAAAGTGGGTGGTTATGCAGAATGAAAAAAAAATTAAAAATCTTGTTTGTGTACTGTGTCCAATTTTCTGTTGGCCTTTTACAGCAGAGCATTACATCGCACTTAAAAAGCACTTAGATGAACTCATTCCAGTTTCCCATACACACAAAGTAGTGTGTTTTTTAGATAAACTACATTCAAATGAAGACAGACAAGCAGGAGATTGCGTGTCGTCATTCTGATTTGATTACTGCAAGTTAAATTTTTATCCGCTTCTTTACTTCTCCCTAAAAATATTTAAATGCAGAGGACAAGAAGAGCTAAAGAAACCATACAGCTTCTTTGGGGAAAAAAAATGTTCAGCTTTTCTCATCATCTCATACCTGTCATTGCAGTATCATTTCTGTTGGGTCGAAACCTGATCTTCCAGTCGTTCATAATTATTAAAATCCCTTCGTTTATTCTGAGAACGTGGGGCTCCATGGTCAGTGCCTGGCATAATTCCAAATGAGGCACAGTGAAAGTCCTTGTAACAACCATAAGTGAGCCTAGTCCTAGCTCAGCTGCTATAGCAGGTGCCCACTCAGTGAAAGTTTCACTGTCCTTTTTAATTTCACACACACCACCACCATTTAACTAACATGCCGTATATGGAAGCCTTTATATTTGAAAGCTACACAAGAATGTGGTCCCATGTAGTGGCTATGGGGAAGACCATAATTGTAGTCCTGTCCCTTGTCCTGGAGGAAAATTTCTTCCTCTTTTTTATGCTCTGTTTTTTTGCCCTCTCCATTTACTATCATACTTCTCTGTATTAATTTTCTCAAAGCCTCTTGTTCACACACATGGTCTCTTACCCTCTCTATTTCCCTCCTCTGTTTATTCTTAACATATCCTGACCATCTTTGTGGTACCACCACTGCTTCTTATCCTGCATGACCTTGATTCCTTACTGCCCTCACCTTTCCATCACACTCTCCTTGTTCCTGCACCTTCTGCAGCTCCTCCTCTTCACATTTAATGTTCAGGCTCACTTCCATGTCCTTTTGACACCAGAGGCGTGACTGCACAGCTGGCTTTGCATGCCCTTCACACCAGGTTCCCTTTGGAGTCTCCTGGAGGGATTACTTGCCTTATGGTGTGTTGGGTAGCCATCTCTCTTAAAAGCAGTCCCAGTGTGGTGAGAGAGGGCTGTGCATGAAGTTCCCTCAGGCTGTGGCTCACAGAGGGCCCCATGGACAGGTTGGAGGGCCATTACATTTGCTCTGACTGCATTTACCCTGTCATTTCTTCAAATGCAACATTCTTCATTTCAGTGTGCTGAACCTGACATTGCAAACAGAGAGTATTCATTAATGTTCCAAATATTAGCTAAAAATTGCTACATATGGTTTTGCCACAGTTTCACTTTTTATCTGGTCAAAGCAGATGATGGAAGGAGCAGTCTACACAGACTGCAGGTGGTTTAGATATTCAAAGACACAAAGCCAAAGCCTGTACAAAAAAATGTGAGCACAATTGCTCAAGTGGTTTTGTTATTCATATATGCGACCACCTCGATTGCACCTGCACAGCAGGTGCAACTCATGTGCAGGATAAGAAAATATGACTTTAACGACCAAAAAACCACCAGGTACCTGGCGTGTCCTGCTCATTATGTACTGCATCATTGAAGGGAAGCTTCCTTTTACACAAATTGCCTTTGGTGGAAGCAACTTTCTCCATTCTGCCTTCATTCTACCTACTTAACCTTTCCTGCTTTACAACACTGCAAGAAAATCCTATCAAATTTTGCCAAAAAAGTATTTCTGAATTACAGCTCAATTAACAGGCTATATTTCCAATCAGTAACGTACAGGTGTTCTAGTGGCTGGTTTTGGTGGTTTACAGTCCTAGGAATTACACAAGAAAAGTCTTAAGCATATGGTAACAGTAAGGATCTCTGACTGTAGTGCATTTAAATCAAACAATATCCTCATTAGCATCCAGGAAACAGAGCCATCCTTTAATGTTCAACAGTGCACCACAGTGAACGGAAAGTTATTATGTCGCAGATGCAAATAATTTCTTTAACTTAATTTTTTAGCTCAGTGTGCAGTTAAGCATACCAAGGTAAATGAGAGAAAAGCTAAAAATGCACGTAAATAACCACATATGTCAAGTGATACCAAGATCCTCAAGTTCTTTAATTCCATAATGCTCAGTAGCATTAATTATTCCCTAAATCTGTGTTGAAGTGTATCTAAATCCCAGTTCTAATGTATTTAGCCCTATATTTCTATTCTGGAGTTTATTATAAAAGCATTACCAGCCCAATATAAATAAATAAATTCTGGGCATGGAAGTGGTGATGCTGCGGAGACATAAGTTGAGATGGATTAGTTAAGTGTTTTCCTTGTTTATTTTCCTCTTCTTCATTAAATCAGTATCTGTTCTAGGTGGCAGGAAGAATTTGTACAGTATTTGAGTCAACACCATGAATTTAACTCATAGGAATCTGAATGCATTTCTTAGGCCTTCGGTGATATCTCCTTACAATATCAGTGGCCACAAAGCAAAACTGGAACAGAACACAAAAACACTGCATAGCCCATAATTCACATTTCTGTAAGTGGAGGACTTACCAATAAAATTCAGACACTTGAGAGGTATGGAAACTGCTGTGGTTCAATAAAGTTGATTGAGTGCTCTCACCCCCTTCATATAGTACTGGTTGAGGATGGGGGTTGGGGAGAAGGGAGGAGGGGAGGAGAGATAGAGAGGAAATAAAAAACAAAACAAGGCAAAACAAACCACCTTAAAGATAAAAAAAAAAATTAACTGTTAGGTCTCCAGATTTAATCTTCTGGAAATTCCCAAAAAGTCTGCAAACCTCATCATACTGCAAACAATTAGAGGCACCACTAGATGTAGTGAATGAAGAGTGTACTAAACTGAAATAGAGCGGCTGATTGATTTGGTATATGACTGAAGGCTTCTCTTTTCTGCAATCAATAACATAAACCTTTTCACTTTCTTGTCTCTCCTGCAGCTCCCTAATATTGCCTCTCTGCTGGGTGCTACACTGTTCTGGGAAAAGTTGCCCAGTGTATTGTTCTGAGATTAGTTTCCTCAGGGACCTTCATTCTGCAAATAATTGCTACCAATCTAAGTGCCAGACAGAATGAAATCACCCTTCATGGAATTTAAGAAAATCATTTTGTTTAAATTATTTTCATGATCTGACTCTTAATTTTCCTTAACATAGCATAAGGAATGCTGCACCTTAAGTTACAAAAAATTTGCATAGTGGGGCTTTTTACATTTTATGTTAAGGCATTGAGACAGATAAGAACAATGAGGGACAGATGCCTGAACACAACATAACACGAAAATCTTTGCTTGTGCCTAAATCTCTGCAGTGACTTGATACTTGTCTTGCCATGATGGCTATTTGTTCATCTGGTAGCAGAACAAGGTAATTGTGGATTGCAGAGAGAAAACAAAAGGGACCCTTCTGGAGAATGCAACCTGTTGAAAGACAGAATGAACATCAGCAGGCAAATTAAAACAAAGATGTGTGGGGCAAGAAAAGTTTATGGGAGAAGGTAACACAACCCTGTCCTGTGATGCTTCAGCTGTGCCCAGAAGTGCCTTCTCTTAAATGATCAGCACAGTGGAGAAAAAAGGTGAAAAAAATATACATTTTGAGAAGATGGTAAGTGTTGGAAAAGGGGCATTTAGTATGTCATTTTCAGTGATGCAAAATTATTCTATTTGAGCAGTGTGTCCTCACATGGATAAGTTACAGCTGAGAATTTGATTTTTGTTGTATGTTGGTGTTGAGGAAGGAAATCAGCTCTGTTATCAGTCACGCATGCCCTCAGCAAGTCTTTCTATCTGAAAAAAAACCAAACTAACTTTCATGTCTGCCGTGATATTGAAGGAAAAATACTTTATCTTATAACAACATTGACTTGTTCTGCTTAGTTATTCCAATACTTAGCTCCAGGGGAAACTAAAAGAATTGTGCTGGGTTTGGTTGGGATGAAGCTGGTGTCCTTCACAGTGGCCGGTATGGGGCTGTGTTTTGGATTTGTGCTGAGCACAAGGTTGATAACACAGAGATGTTTTTGTTATTGCTGAGCAGGGCTCACACAGAGCCAAGGCCTTTTCTGCTGTTTGTGCTTCCACAAACTGGTGAGGGAGTTGGGAGTGCATGAGAGGTTGGGAGGAGACACAGACCATGTGACATCATCTCAGTACTTAAAGCTGAGGAGAAGAAAGAGGAAGGGGGGAATTTTGGAGTCATGCCATTTGTCTATCTATCCAAGCAAGCACTACACATGATGGGGCCCTGCTCTCCTGGAGATGGCTGAACACCTGCTTGCCCATGGGAGCAGGTGACAAACAAAACATTCCTTGTTTTGTTTTGCTTTGCTTGTGTACATTAATTTTGTTTTCCCTATTAACCTGTCTCTGTCTCAGCCCATGAATTTTCTGGCTTTTATCCTTCCCATTCTCCCCCCGATCCTGCTGGTGGGGGAGTGAGCGGGAGACTGACTAGGGCTTGGCTGGGGTTAAACCATGACAGAAACCCAAACAAGTTGTTTTGAAATACCTGCCATCAAGGGGAGGTAAAAGAAACAATGTTGTGACTTTGGTCAAGCTGAAATGTTAAGCTGCTGTCAGGTGGAGTTGTAAAATGTAGTGTTCCCATTTACCTCTCAACTTCAGAGAAAGAAGCATGCTGTGACATAGTGAACATTTTGATCTCTGAGAACTTTCTTCAAATTTCAGAAAATAACCATGACCTCTTTGGATCTTTAAACTACAGTCTGGATAAAATGAAATGAACATGGAGTTGAATTTAATTTCTGATCTTTGTCCAGCCAATCTCAACATTTTAACCTTATCTCTGTAGTTGAGACATCTGAAGAAAAGTGTCTGGGGAAAGCTCCCAGATGGTGACTGTGCTGGCACCTTGTGTGCCCTTTCAGTCATTTAGGTCTCAAGCTCAGCTTATAGTAGAATATTACCTAGACTAGACCTTCTATGCAGTTTTCTACATTTGCTTCCTCCATTTCCTTCATCAGAAAGCCTGGCATGTATTTTGTATGAAGTCTCCTTTGCACTGTCGGTGTTGCTCTGCAAAAAATAAAAAGCATCATTAAACTGAGTTTCTAATTTCCACATCTATTTCTGTGGCCATTCCTCAGTACATTGCTTTTAGCACACATTTCCCCAGTAGTAAGTGGTGGAGAAGATTATTTGTAGATTGTTCAGCATATATTTCCTTCCCTGATTGCTTTCCTGACTTTTCTGGCCATAACTAATCAATAATACTACAGATCTGAGAGATGCCAAAAATAGTTCGGATACCTGGCTTTTGACAAAGAACTTCTTTGTCTGGGTGGAGGGAGAGTCCTTAGTGTGAAGCCAGAAATAAAATAAAAATAAAGAGGTTAATTCAACCCCTACCTTTGCAGGGTAGCCCTTTGTTTGCTGTGAGCTCACATGTGTTTTGAAACAGCTTTCATTTAAACCTGTCTTCTGCCAGCACTTTTTCCTTCCAGTGCTGAACTCCTCTTGTCATCCTGCTGTTGCCACCCCTCTTCTGACTTTGCCTGTCTTCCCATCAGTGTCTTCTGCTAGAACATAAGAGCTAAGCCTGCATTTGTATTTATAGCTCGCATTTAATTGAAAGTTTTGGATGTTTGCAATAAGAAACTGAAAATTAAACAGCTGTGTCTTGACAGCTTTGGAAATGGTGCTCACTGAACTCCCTGAGCAATTCAGAAAACATCTCGGCTGAAGAACAAAATGTGGCTGTGTTACAGCAGTTGGAGGAAAGCACTACTGCTATGAAGGCTTTATATTACTTTGCATAACTGGCATCACAACCTTTGTTTAATATTCAAGCAAGATTATACAGATAAAGAAGGAAGGCAAGAGGGAGGAAAACTTAAGCAAGCTATGGTTAAGACAGTCTAAAGGTCAAAATTGTAATATTAAATAAATCTTACATGCTTTTATAAACCTTAATTTATTGTCTACGTGCAACTGACATTTAAGCTTTGGGTTTAATACCAAGTACTTCAAAGTATTCTTGTAGAAGAATAGACGATAACCCTCTTACACAGTATAATTGGAATTCTGCATGTTAGAACATTTGGTTTCTGAAAGATTTTTGTAAATGTTAATAGCTGTCTTTTAAAATGGTGTAAGTGTGAAATGCTATGAAAAGCAAAGGTTTAAATGTCACCATGTCTATAATTTTCATATTGTAAAAACTAAATAAGCTTTAACAATATGAAAAACCTAAAAGGCCTGCTGCAAGTTTGAAGATATAAGCTAGCTCATTATTAGTTTTTTGAAACTGATATGACAGACACATTTTTTTAAAACTGTGCATTTTAGTCTATAATGTAAAGTTGAACATTTAATTGTCTGGAAGTGTTACTACTGCCAAGTCTTCCTACTTAAAATCCATTGTCTGAGTCTGGCAATAAAAGGAGTTATCTGGGAAGCCTCCTAGAATGTTCCTAGAAGTGTTCTCCTCATATGGACCCACGGGCACTCAGACTGAAAACTACTCATATCTCTCTTGGTTGAGTATTATGATTTGTACCTACTCACAGGGTGCTCTGGTACATCAGTAGGATGGGAACAGAAAACACAGATGTTTTAAGGCAAAATGTGCAAGCTTTTTGCATTCCCTTGGGTTGAAGCATGGTTCCATGAGTTTTGGAGTACTAAAACTTGGAAAAAAAATGGTTTTCATAGCCTAGCCCTCTGAATTCTTTGTTAATGAAGTCAATAGTGCAGAAATGAACATGCCACAAAAAACAAGAGACAGCTACTGATTACTTATTTATCCTGCCATATTTCAATATACTTTAACAATAAAGAGGTGGCTCAAGACAGTCACAGTCTCAGCACTTTTTGACTGTTACCAAAGGTATCAATTTCCAGCCTGCCTAAATCAAAATAAGAATAGCACTTAGAAAAGGAAAAACCCAACACACTATAAAGATCAGATAACATAAACAGAAATCATATGAAGAACACCTTGTCCTCTCATGTGGGCTTTAGGAAGCCAAAATAATCTTTTCCTAATGTACTGTAATAATAAGGATTTACTCTAAGCAAAAAAAGATAAGATAATCTTTGTGAGTTAAAAGAAAGAACTATTTCAAGTCTCATTGCAATGTGATTCCTCACTCCCTAAGCTGACTTCTTTAAGTAAACTTATTTACAAGGTTTTTATCAAAAGAATACATGAAGGGTTTCCACAATTTTGGCACTCACATACAGGAATAAAACATAAAAGGGACAGAGAGCACATCCTACAGCAAACAGCTACAGTGCAGGGGACAGGAGCACATGTCAGGAGAGACTCTCACAACTGGTAGTTTGTAGATTTATCATAGCAGAAAAACTTCTGTAGCTTCGGTTGCTGAAGGTTGTTAAGTACCTCCAGATCAGAAAAGGTGTTGCAATGGCTTTTATCATACTGTGTGGACCTCAGGTCTGAAAATTCTGGGAATGGAGGGGGAGGCAGGAGAAATCTGAGAATGGGTGGCAGGGAGCAGAAGAAGAAGAGACCATGTCAACCTTCAGGTAGCTAAGGTCACCATGAAGGGTTGGACAAAAAAGGATGTTCTACAAGATTGGAATTAGTATAGCACCATAAGGCCTAAAGTTTAGAAGAACAGGTTTTCTGATATTCTTTTTCATGGTTTCTTATTACTGACTGCCATGTGGCTTCCATGGAGCACGAGACTGGATCTATTTTTGTACTCTTCTCACTCTCCTAAAAATTAGCAAGAAATAATGCAAGGAAAACAAGTTATAATTTTGCAAGGTGTCTTGTGCCCAGCTGCTCCACAAAAGTGAAACTCTGTCAGACAGAAACTCAAGCATGGTTATATTAGTTTAGCTTTTATAAAAGATACTGACTGGACAACAAGCAAAAATCTGAGAGTTTTGTTTTTCCATCAAAGAATGTTTAGGGCACCATAACTCTCAGCTATTACCTTTATATATATACATACTATTGTTAAAAGGGATTTATGATACATTCATTTATAATTTGCAGGTTTTTAGTTCTCCTATTCTATACTCATATTATCATTCTAAGAATTAACAGCACTTGAAAGTGTCCTACACATCCTGAAACCCAAGCCACTGACCTTATATAATGGCCCATTTTCTCCTGTAAGAAAATATTTTTTAAAGATTATAGGGGCAACAAAAAGACAGCTGCTAGGGCCAAGTTTCTTATTTACAATAACAAGGGAAACCTTCATCACATGCAGAATGCTGTAGGTTAATATGAAAATGCAGTAAATGTTAGCTGAAGTATATTATGTTAGAAAAAGACATTTGTTCATTTCACATCCTGAATGATGCATGATTTTATAATGCCATTTCTCAGTCTTTTAATTTTCCTTTTTTTTTTTTTTTTTTGTCCAACTTCCATCTTTTCAGTCGAAAGAAATCATCAAGTGACCTTGAAATCTGCACTGGTATTTTCCTGGCAGAGAAAGAAGCTCACTTTTCTCATTTGCAAAAATGAATAACAATTTGATCATTCTTAAAACTTCTAAAAGGTTAATTATGCTCTCTCCATGAGCACTGAATAAAAACCTGCTTTATCTCTGCCCAAATGAAACCCACAGGGCTCTCATTCTCTCTAACTCTGCCTGGAGACGAAATCCTGCAAGCTGTCAATTAACTCCTATCAGCTCATAGATCTGTGTGAGCTGCAGATGATTTTTTTCATCCAAAAACTATGACAGCTCTCATTTGCCAGAGCTGTTGGGTGACTTTAAAAAAATTCACAGCAGGAAAGTGTTATCTGGCTTTGGGCTTGCTGGAGAGAAAAAGAAAGAGTGAGAAAATGAGAGGCAGAAAGGTCCTGGGTTATGGAGAGTTCATTTCTAGCTCTAAGATTTCCGTCTGGTTGCAAAACCCCACTTGAACTTGAATTGCATGTTATAGACAATAATAGAAACTGCACATGGACATGTACCACAGAGATGTGTCCTTGAGTATTTGGGTTTGGTTTTGGGCTTGGTTTTTTTTGTTCTATTACTGCAAAATAACAGTCAGCCACAGAGGAGATGATGCTGGCAAAGTACAGAATTAGTAGAACAGGCACCCCAATGTGAAGTATTTAGACTGCTGGTATTAGTTACTTGTTGAAAAATGGCTTTTTAATTTGGAAGTCAGAACAGTAATCTGAAAAGGAAAGAGGGAGAGACCATAAGAGTACTGTGCCACTTACTGTGTAAGATGGATGTTGCTTCCAAATGAATAGAAAAAGAAAAAATTGCACTGAGCATTCAGTGCAATTCTACTTCTGCCCACTTACTTTATTTTTGTATCATAGGGAAAATTCTTAAAGAGTCAGCTAAAATAACGTGGAGCAAAGTTATAGGAACAGGGGCTGATGGCTCTGTTTGTGCTCAAGACTGGAGTTAAAGTAATTAATTTCAGACCTGTTATTAAGTGATAGTGTTACAACTAGCACATGCATGGGACTTGGAAATCTGGGGTTTGCTCCTGGCCCTGCTTTGACCCATGGAAAGCTGTTTGTTCTCCCCCTGAGCTCCTACTGGGCCAGCTGTAAATATCAATGCCTACTCTTATAGACAGACAAAAAACCAGCTCAGGTGTACCTCAGCACCCACTGCTAGACACTTGGATCATTCCATTAGCAAATGGAAATTACACATTTTTACTGGAAAGAAAAAGAATTGATCGATCTCTTTTGTTCTCAGTTGCTGTAAATTAAAATGGAAGCCTTTAGGGACGACACATTGAGACCTTTTTTTTGAATTTTTTGTTCTAAAATCTAAAAGAAGGCAGGACTAAATTCATTACTCTTTATTTGTGAAAACAATTTGAGAGCTAATTTAAAAAATAAAATTAGTCCTGATGTAGACCCATGTTTATAAGATCTTCCTTTTCTGTTTTTGTCTTTTTCAAACTTTCCTGATGTGATAAAGTTGCCACCAGTTCATTCTCAAGATTAGTTACTTGACTCAGCATAGAGCAGGATGCATTATCCACCAGAAGTATCTGAGTTGTAATAAACTTTTATTCTGAATGTACTAGGAGAGTCCCACTGTTGTTAAATGCACCAGGATTTCATATCAGTCCCAATAGCATTATTAAATGAGAGATTCCTGGACAATACAAACCTAAAATCAGCCTCAGTCGATTAACAGAAAGGGGGAATTAATAGTAAAATAAAATGAGCTAAAGGATAACTATATTGAAAACAACTTTTGAAAGAACAAGTGTACCTACAGAGCTATCTGCTAATGTGGCACCTGATTTTGGGGATGCTACGGAGCTCCTTTTTAGCCTTGCACTTTACCTTAAAAATTATTAGTATAAGTACTCTGATGGTTTTGGCTGTAATATAATTAGCAATATGGAGTGAAATTATAGCTCTTTTGTTTTTGACAAATTTCTGAAACAGACTTCAATGTCTAAATGTACTAAAACATCTCCATGAGGCTTTATCTTCTTCTCATGTGGCAGCAGTACAAACCAGCTGTCATGGGATATATGTTGTTTATAGGCCAATATCCTTCCACTTCTTTGAAAAGAACTAATGAAGGCTGCAAATTCACAATGATTTAATTACATTTTAAATGCACCAAGAAGCCATAATGAAAAGATTTAAGTGTCTTAATTATGCTATCAATATTACGTAATGCAGAGAGAAAAGGAAAACCTACTAGGCAGTAAGTAACTTAAATGGCTGAAGTAATGTGAAATATTCAAGTATTATCTGATTTCATTTTCAGGTTCTAAAAAGTAACCATAGAAATTTTCACCTCAAGATTCCCTATAGCAACACATATTTTAAATTTTTAGAAAAAGTCCTGGACAACACAGCTGAGAGCACAATATCACTTAACAATGTTACAGTGGTAGAATAAATATGAGAAATTTTCCTCTTCCCTTGTCACCAGTGTGCCTTATTCCTCCATTTAGTCACTGGGCTTGGAGGTAGGTTCAGCTGTTATTTCCATGCACTCATAGGACATTTCTTCAATATTAAATGTAGTTGAAGCTTTTAGGGAAAGAAAAAAAAATGTTGAAAAGCTCCTTGGAGCCAAAAGTAGTGTCAACCTACTACATGCCTTGTCCTATGGAATTAGCACTTTCATGTGCTTTTATCTTGAAAGGTGGGGCAGAATTTGGGAACAAGGGCTTATATTCAAAGTTTGCAGTAACAGGAGATACAGTGCATCTGCAAAGCCCTGCACTTTGCCAGGTGCAAATGTGGACTTGTGAGAAGGTTTCAAATGTTTCCTATTATTTGTCAGTTCAGTGTTTTTAGCTATATGCCAGTGCAAAACCACCTTTTATGCAGAGCTCAAAAATGCTGGTGTATATTCAAGTTTTTATTTTGAATTTGCATACCATTTTTTTTAAAATGCAAAGTAGGAACATATGTACCCCTAGAACATTTCTGCAAGTGCTCATAAACAGAACTAGTAAGTACACTCAGCTCTTCTGCCAATGACAAACTGGTTTTCCTAATTTTCTATTTCTCTTGTTCTTGTGGGATTTTTTTTTGTCTAAAGGCATTCTGAATTCCAGATAATATTTTATCCAGATAATGATTTATGTAGTATTCCACGTTTCTAATAAATAGCTAGATTTGTGGAATGTATTAAGGATGTAATCATGTTGCTATTACATTTCTATCCAGTTTCCATTATAGTCAGGAAAAAATTCCCTTTGATTTCAAGGACAGTTCTATCAGACCAGGAGCACTTAATTTTTTAAAGCAATGTTAAGTGCTGCTGTTCGCTGACATTGTTTCCCAAACACCAACGATTGTTCACTGACCCAGATGTGAACTTGGTTTTTTTCTGCCTCTGTTTATAGACACCCTTTCTCTGTTGTGCTTATCTACCCTACTCAGAGACCTGTTTGACTTGCTGGGATGTTGTGATGGACCAAATTAGAAAGCCTGTGAAAACTGTTTATAGCTGAGTATGTCAATATCAGTATTAAAAAAAGGCACAAAATTAATATTTACAGAGATCAGTGACCTGTACTTTACATTCCTGCCATTACTCAACTGTTGGAAAGAAGTGTGGTACTTGAAAGGGGGAAAAAAAAAGCAGCCCACTCTGTAATGCCTAGACATGGGACTGGATGCCATTCTCTGCAGCTCAGTACTTCAGTGTGGGAAGGCAATGCACTAAGTTCCAGGAAATTCACAATCTTTTCCGAAAGCCTGTCCATAATTATGTGCAGAGTTCCCTCTTGCAGGACAGAGACCCTTCTGCCTAGCAAACAAATTCCTTTTATTTTCTTTTTTTTCTTTTTTCTTTGGGTTTTTTTTCTCCTTTGGTTGGTTTGGGTTTTTTTTGTTTTTTGTGGGTTTTTTCCCCCCAACCTGACAAGCCTGTGAAAGCTGGATAGGAAACAGAAACAAAACAGAAGGAGAGGCATTCCTATCTGCAGTCTGCTTCAGATGTAATGATTGTGATTGTAACCAACAGTGACTTTTCACAGTACAGTATTTTTGCCCACAGTTGGGCTCTACATGAACTTGCTCTCACACACATAAACACTGTTAATGTGTCACAGGAAAGCTGCGTGATGGTTCAAACTTTCCATGCCACATGTGTTAGCAACACAGCCTCAACACTAAAAAAAGTTAGGTATACAATGACACTAAAGACCTTTTGACTTCACAAGAGTTATTTTGCCTGAGTAAATTAGTGCCTGTTTTTTCTTCTCTATTATTCCTTTAATGAATGTTCAGAATAACTAGGGACAAATAATGCGCTCAGAAAATACACCAGTTCAGAAACTAAAGAATTCCCATTCCTTTTGTCCACATTGTAACTATTTTTAGATGATCTCTGAGCTTTCTAACTAAGTGAAAATTTCAGAAAAGTCAGAGCTCACTACCAGATAAGTACTTTTCAGTCCAAATTCAGCACAAAAGGTAAATTTTATCAGGAATGGGATAACAGGCAAAAAATGAAGTATATGCTGCCTAGTGACAGATGATATCACCTTTGAGATCTGCCCTGTTTTCAGAATACTATAAAACTGATTATCACTGTGTTAAAGCTGAACAGCTGTCTTGAATTTTTGGAGGGTTATCTTCAATTATGAGTGTTTTCCTGTGGCCCTATGCTGGTTCTGTGAAGTTACCACACATCCAAAATATATTTACTGGGCAGATATATTTTAAAACATGTTGAGCAAACAATTGAGCTGACACATTTGAGTGGTGAGCTGGAGAAAGGAGCAGAGTGGAGGTGAACACTGAGATAAAACATCCTCTTGAATTGGATCTGCCTTTACATCACTGCTCTTTTCGCAAATATCAAATCACATCCGCGCTGGTAACCGATGTATGGCTTGGAAGCATAAAAATTTCAAAATGTAAAAACAAACCTTGTCCTTGTCCTGGTGCTTTCAGTGACATAGAAATCTGTACATTTAGAAACCATACTTGAAGGTACATGACAGCTTGTGAACTTTATAGATGTGTGTCCCACATTCACTCTGTTTTCTGTAGACTGGTATTTATAACTTCAAATATATATAAAAAGAAAGATTTCAAGTGAAAATTTGAGGGATAAATGTCTAAAATAATTGGAACAATTTTAGTCCTGAAGTACATCAGACTGAACTATTTTCAACTTAAATGCCAGTAAATTCTTTGCAGAAGTGTTCAATGCCTGATCATTGGATGCCTCTGTAGTTAGCTTACTGATAACAGCAGATTAATATCTGACTGATTTGGCCTGACTTGGTGCTCAATTGATTATACTTATTCCCTGCTTCTTCCATCTTTTTGAGATGATTTCAGGCAGATCTACTGCCTGAAAAATACAGGTTCATACCACCATCCAGACTGTGGGGATAGGGACAACTTGGAAAACTATAGTACTCTATCTTCATGCTCAGTAAAGTCAGCTGCAGAGAGAGCCCTGACAGTTTCATCTTACAACCACTAAATCTGCAGTGGATGGTCCTTCTCTTTTCTGTGTAGCACAAAGTATTTGAGTACCACAGGAGCTGCACCTCCCTAGTCTGTCTTGCACTCCAGTTTAGGACACTGTTTCTCCCACTGGCCACAGGGAGTACCTTTCCCCTCTGCTGAGAAGTACACAGGTGATTTTACTGCACAACATCCCCCTTGCCCACCAGATACGTATTAACCCACTTGTAGGCAGCCACTGTGTGACATACAAGGTTTGACATTATACAGAGCTATCAGGAAGGCTTTTTGAGCCAGGAAAAAAATGCTATAATGGATTTCCATAGCAACTTTCTTGCACAAAGGCTATTCCATGTGTGAAAGTATTGTCTTTAAAGAATAGGGAGGCTTACATTATATTTAGACTAGGACAAAGATAAATGCACCAGAAAGGCAGCACGGCCTCTTGGAAATTGTTTCCGTGTAGGCAAGAGGAGAATGTCATGCAGTGTTGTGGAACTGGACATGGGCTGTGTTTTGTGCTGTGCAGAAAATTGATTGCAGTCTTCTGAGTACATTTACAATAACATTTGCTGGCAAAACCATTAATCTGACTGTACTGACTATTGTGCAACATCTACCTCTTCAACATCTGTGAACAACACATATCATTAAATTACTGTGCTGTAAGAAACACTGTTAGAAGCAAATTTTAATGGTTATTTCTTAGCAGCTCTGAGGGAGCACTGGCAATCATATTGCTTCTTCACGGGAGCTAGATGGCTTGAATCACTCAGAGAGGCTTTGCAGCAGTGGAAGATAGGTTACTGAATTTAAATGATCCAGTACAATCATTAGAATTCCTGAAAATGTCTACAAGTCATTGCACACAGGTATTTTCAGATTACCCCTTGAATACAGGAAGATTGGCAATGAAAAAAAAAGAGATGGATATGAAAAGACTGCTAGGCAGCCTTTCTCTTTTACAATAATAGACCCAATTCTGGAGCTGCTAACTACTTTTTGCTGCTATTTAGCAGTTACAGCTTCAAGAGAAATAAACAGCACATACTAAGAAAAGCAAACCATTGTTGCATTCATGACCTTATACCAAACATCCTTCATACTGAGCTCGACTGACTGGCATGCAGATTTGTTTCATAAACAAAAAGTAGTGTTTTCTCTCTAAACAATTCATTGTGAGCAATTTGTCATTGCAAACAGCTTCTGGCAGTTGACCAACTCCTTTCAGATAATCCTTCTTTAAACCAACTGGCCATTAAAATCTTGCCTCCCAACAATGGCACCAATTAGTTCCTAATGAATAATTTGTCTGGATTACTGTATTTGCTGGATGAGATGGAATGAAGCTTGTATGTCATAAGCAAAATTGTTAACACTAATTTATCATTTAATTGCCTTTCTGCTCATCTAATCCTGGGTCATTTTTAACTCTCTCTTTTTCATGGGCAGCAACTGAACCCATAGCATTTATAAGGCCAGATGAATGTGTTTGATGAGAGCTATTGATTAGGTCTTACATACACATACTTCAGATTTCAGGTCATTATTTTCCTTTTATTGTGTGGAAAAGATGTGGCCCACAATAAAATAAGTTCACAGAAGCAGTAAATAATTGTGATTTAAATTTAGCACAAAAATAGGGAAAGAACATGCAAGCATCACAACGAATGTAATGAATGTTTGAAAATAGGTAAATAGACATTGTGAGTCAACTAAGTTCATATTTCTGAAATGTGTAACTACTAGTTATAGCTTGGAACAGAAGAATATGAATATTCACATTTACACTACATTCTTAAAAATCTTAAAATATGGCTTATATTTCTTTCTTTTACCATTTTTTCCTCTCAATCAGCAGATTTTTATTTTTCTTTTAATGGCTGTAGGTGTGTTGAGTGAAATCAATTTACAGTAGCTGTGTGTGTCAACTATCTCTGAAAAAAGACTTAAAAAGAAAGAGTTGGATTGAAAAGTAGAACTACTGAAATCTAACTCTTATTGTCATGGTGATCAATTTTTGTTTTGCTTCCTGTGTTCTCTGTGGTCTGAAAGAAGCCACGTCTGCAAGGTGTGACTCCATTTTCTCATCTGAAAAATGAAGTCTCTAATCTTTCTGATCTCCCAGATGATGTCTGGTGCTAACCTCATTGGTTTCTATGAAAGCCATAGGTAATCTGGAGATGAGAGCAACAGAAAGGTCTATAAATAAGATAAAATAAAATTTGTGAAGGAAGCATTGATTTTAGTCAGGACTGATAATATTTCTTGTCAATACTGACATATTAGTTTCATTTTCCATTATTGCTAGATATTTTAGTTAAGCTAAAAAAGTATAGCCTCTGAAACAGAGTTTGAGAGGTCTCATTTATTGGACTATAACCAAGTTCCAGTGGCTATGTAACTCCAGGGTAAGTTACAATGTGTTATATTATATAAATATACACAAGAGGTGTTTTTTTCTGTTTCAGCCTTCTAGACTACAGAATCAAGAACACAAACATCATAACTAGTAGGTTATGTGAAGCAGAGAAACATTTTCCCCTGTAGAGAAACATTCACCTCCCATTGGTTGTCCATTCCCTTGTCTGTGCTCTATGACACTACAGTGTTGTTTATGTACTTTCAAAGAAACAAAAAATTGCATGAAAGGTAAATTGCCTGAGATAGTTAAGGCTGTTGTAATTTTCAGACTTCTCTTGCATTGAAAGTTAACAAGTCAATAAGAGTTTGGAAGGCTAAAGGGCTGGAGATGAGGTCAAGCCCAATGTTAACATAATGTTTCTTTGTTCTTCTGGTCTCATCATTCGTTAATAATTACTATGGAATGGATCAAAGTACCTGAAATTAATTGCATTTTCACTGCCAAATACTACAGCAGTGACAGCCAAGAAAAAAAAAAAGTATTTAAAAAAAAAAATAGACAGTATGGAAATGGAAAATGTTGGTCTGACAACTTCTCTTTCATATTACAAGATTGATTCTTGATACATTAGTGCACCTGAACCACCGGGACTATATTGTACCATATTTTTATCCATGTCCATAATCCTTCCTAGCAATTCCACAAGGTATCTGCAGTAGAACAGAAAAAGTAGAATAAAAAAGATCCAGAGAAAAACACTGTCTTAAAAGTGCAAGACAGCCTTAATGCACTTTCAACAAGAGCTAATTCTCAGACCAAACAGCAACCACAAATTTGCTGGAACTGGCAGCAGGGTTCAGCAGGACCAGTTGGCAGAGTTGAAAACACATTAGCCACAGCCTCATTGCTGGGTCCTCAGGAAAACAGAGGAGTTACAACCTCTTGGATTGAGTGGCACTACTGTATCTTCATGCAAAAGTGGTCTTAAAATATTTTTCACTAGAGCCAGCAAAATATCCTGTGTGACAAAGAGTATTTGATCCCAGAGGAATTGCACAGGATTCTCACCAGAATGAATATGTGCAAAGAAACACAGTCTTGCTGCATTTGTTCTACTTTTCAATTTTCTTGTATATTCCTGAAGTTAAAGACATTGTGATTAAATAGACATAATGTCTGTGGGTATGGATGCATAAATGTATATATATTATGTGTATGTATGTATACATATATATATGTACAGAAGCACATGCATACCTATACACATATACATAATTTATATTTATACTTAACTACATATGAGGCTTCTTTCTGTTATCCAGATACCAACCCTGTATGTGACAAGACTCCCAGAAAGACACTACAAGAATAATTCTCTAAGAAAAAACATACAGGAGGCATATGCAGGGCTAATTTCTTTCCTTTTTTGTTCAGAGTAGGATTTCTATGATTTTGTAAATCATGTAGAGAGTTATCTCTTATTTACCTATGTTGCTAATGTATATTCAAGGATAAAAAGTATGCACTTTTATTCATATTTATGCAACATCATTGAAGGTGACGGTTTACTTAATGTTAAGGACAACTGAAAGCTTTTTATGAGCACAGTCCCTTTTAAAATAGAATGCACTTATAATTATAACTTTTATATCCAAACACAGTCAACTGACAATTCAGAAGCAATTTGTAATAAAAGCTGATTATCATATGGTTTGCATCACGTCTCTGTGTGTTTTAAATCTCCTCCTTCTTTCAGGATGATCAGTCTTTGGGGCTAATCTGTCCCACATGAGTAATGCTATAAAATTGCCTTCACTACAGAGCAAAAGAGAAATTGTTTAAGTAAAGGTAGAGACTGTATAAATCATAAACCACTCTCTCAGATAAAGGCCATTAGGTAGGTCTGTGTACAAATTTGACACTTTGTTTCCTTGCCTTTGACAGCCGTTTAGAAAGGCTTAAATATACAAGATCTGACTAAAGCTTTCAAAAATTCATCACGGAATATTTGTTAACCTTGTTCTCCGTGATAGCTGCAGAACACAGATAATACTCTTCAAATGGAGATAAATTACAGTCTTTCAAAAGATTATCACCAGTCTTAATCGAGTTTGCTCCTGCAGCTGAACGGTCAGTGACCTTGTTCCTCGCACAATAAACATACCTGCTGTTCCACGCTCGCAGGGAGCAGCTCTGCTCCAGCCGGGCGGCTGAGAGAGCTCCACAGGTTTGCTACTCGGGCTCCAACTCCTGCAGATAAGTTTGGAAACCCAGCTGGCTCAGGGACAATCTTCCGATTACTTAAATGCAGCAATTCGTGAGACTTAGTTAAATTTCTAATGGGGCTTGTGCATGCAGATCAGCTGTTCTGCAGACATGCTGAGCAGATGTAAATCAGCGTGGCCCTGGGGATTCCCAGGGCACCACACCACACCTACTCCCACTTCAGCTGAGAGCCTGCCCAGGCAGCCGGCTGCCCTTTCCTTCAGCAACAAAGGAGCTCTGAACAGAGAGTGAGGGATTCTTAGCATGTAGCTATATGCCTTTTCAAAGACCTCTTTTTGGTTTTGTTTTATCTCAGCTGAGAGTACTCGTACACCTCCCTATCTGACACAAACATTTCAGCACCCATTTTTCATATTATAACACATTGACTTGACAGGAACTGCACTGCAGGCAGTTGGCACTCCAGCCAGTTATGCCCTGGCTCTCTTTCTTTGCAGAGATGTCAGGGTGGAGATTAGATTTTCATTATCTCCTAATAGCATTAAATCCTGCACTGTATGAGTTTGGGACTGTCCATACCAGCCCATACCCAGCAGAATCGAATTAAACATCATAGGTTTAATATGCAGTTTTTACAGAGAGAGCACTTTTCTCTTTTTTTCCCCCCTATTAGCAACATGACCTTTATTGGAATCAGCACCTCTTGATGTTGCACAATGGCACAGCATGGTAAAGGATGAAGCTGGGGTGAAGGAACAGCTCTGTCTTCTCTGAAGCAGCCTGTGCACTAGTGGGCAGAGCTGTCTGAGCACAGTTCAGTCAGTCCTGACATCAAAGTTAAGCCAAGGCCACTGTAAGATAAAGCATTTGGCATTACAGCCACTACACACATTGGAGCTATGAGACTCTCTGCTTTTTTCTCTTCTTTTTAGTTTAATAGCTATTGGGTTTACTGAGTATTTTTTTAATACTTTTAGGGTGGGAAAAAGGGCCCATTGTGAATGCTGCTGAGTGCATCAATGTCTCAGTGACAGTGGAGGTCACCCAGCACCACACAGAATCAGGCCATTAGCAAAGACATCCTCAAGAACTGAAGGAAAACTCCAAAATCCCACTGCCCCAAAAAAATTTTAAAAAACAAAAAAAATTAACATTTGTTTAAATTGCAGTGAAGGAAATAATAATATTTTGTTCTCACTCCAGAATTTCAAAAAAATATTTCAAGGACAATAAATTAAATATTTAAATATTGTCTGTTGTCTAATAGCCTGATGATGAACCTTCATAAAAAACTGAAATCATATTTTTGCTGTTTGACATTCCTCTGCCCTCCTTCATATCTAATTGGTCTCCCTGTTCCCATGATTTCTTTTGCTTCTCTGATTATGAAACTGTCTCTACAACTTTTCCTTGTACACTTCTACAGGCTTTGGATAAAAGAAATAAAAAATTATTTGAGGCCTTTCACTCATTTACTCACCTGCTGCTACATGAGTTGATTGTCCCAGGAAATGGTTAATGGGGCCAAGTGTTTTTATACGCTACAGCAAACCCCAGGATTTGACTGTTGCTTTTGTAAGTGAGCTCATGTGATTTTATTTTTTCAGGGGAGAGGAAAGAGTCTGTTTTAATCATATGGCTATGAACTGAGCTTCATTTTCTAAGTAAACAGCACATGAGACTTCCTTCACAAAAACAACAGTAAAACCTTAGATCCACAGGGTGGTTTTTTTGTGAGTTTGACACAAAATTATTTTGCATAACCTCAAAATTATGCTTACAAGGCACAAATAAGACAAAGCTAAGCAGATTCCAGTATTTATCTTTTTTTAGCTGTGCCTTTGGGTCAGCTAGGTTCCGCTTTATGAAGAGATAGCTGTGAATAATCTCTGTACCCTCCTTCCCTTGCTTGCTCTGTAAAACAGCCTAGGGCCTTGGCAGGGCTGCTGTACTCACAGAGGTCACTGTTACTTGACTTGTTTTGGTTTGTGATTACCAGCAGACCCCCCCAAGCTCTCTGGGTCTGAGGATTAGACTGGATTGCTTGGCACCCACGCAGGCACAGGAGCTTCTTGCCATCGAGGTGCACGGAGCCGTGGCATCACTCACAGGCCCCTGGCTCAGCTGCCTTCCCGAGCTCACAGCCACATCCCTGGGGTAAAAATCACTCCCCTCCAACACTCTGGCTCAGGAGCTGCAGTGGAGTCAATTGGAATATCCACAGCTAGCCTCTGCTGACCCTTTCAGGCCAGTGACAAACCTCTGATGTGCTGCCTACACAAAGGACTACAAAGTTGTCTTAAAACAGGGCTGGCTTCTGAGGGCATCTCAGCTGTTGATTTCAGGTAGCAGATTTAGCCTGGTGAGGCATGTTAACACTCACCTAAGCCTGTGCAAACAGGAACTTGCAGGCCCTAGCTAGGCTTTCAAACACAAATTCTGCAGGTACCTGGAGGCACATACATATTTTACTCATGCATCCAAATCAGCTACGCTGACCACTCTTTTGAATTTACTCACAAGGGTCTTGTGAAATTAGGGCACTCAGTTTTACAGAGTAAAAAGGCTGAGTGCTTTAAATTTTCAGCTGAAACCTTCACTTTGAAGAGCGACCTCACATTAACAAGGAGTTGCCAGAGAAGAAAGCTTTGTTTTCTTTGCAGAGATAACTCTGAGGACTACATCTATGATAGCACACTATTTAATACTAGTGGATAAACTAGCAGAGGGAGACAAAAGAAATTGTGAAATCTTGTGCAGTGGTGAGGCTTTTATTATGCTGCACATCTATTGCTTGTGACACCTGAGTTTCTGCAGGTTTCCAACCAGTACATTCTCTTAATCAGTAACCATAATAGTGCTATTTGTTTGCACTCCCATATAAGAAATTAAAATGGAGACTAGAATTTTCTTTGATCTCCTTTATTCTTTTCCTGTAATTTATTCTCCCATTGTTATTCTGTATGAAAGGCTTGCCACCTTGCTCCAGCAAAGTATTTTGGGGCAGGTCATACACATGAAGGGTAGGACTCATTGCTTTTCTGTCACCCGTAACCCCAACAGAGCGGGTGATGGCCCAGCCTTCAAGTTCCTGCCACTTTCTGGACAGGAACTTCCATCATAAAATACAGGCTGAGCACTCAGATTGTTTTAAAGGGTCAGAAATACATTGCACATGTAAGCGCATTATGTTCTCTAAAAAAAGACTGAGCACGTGAATTTGATATTTGCAGGTGGGGAGTTAGGTAATTGTCAGGAGACAACTGCATGCAGCAAGACTGATCCACTCTCAGCTGTGGCAACTCACAAGTGGTTAGACAAGCTACCACACGCAAGGTTTTTCTGCATGATTGCACATCTGACCTTTCAAATTCTAGCCTGAAATGTCAGTGATAAATATTTTTGTTTGTTATACAACTCTAGCGGTGTAATTGTTTTTACTACTATTCTTTGGTTTTTATATGTGGTTAACCCCAGGATTCTAGAGGAACCTTTGTTTGTTGTATTACGCATGTTAATTTTGCCTATTGTGCACTTTTTTGCCTTTGCATGACTCAAAAACAAGGCACAGTGAATCTGTGGCAAGTAGCCACAGCTAAGAGAGAGTCTATGGTTCCACAGAGCTGTTTGCTCAAAGGACAGCCAGGACAAAATTGGTTTGAAAAGTTTTTTCTTTGACACGAAAGCATTCTTTTACAGAAGCATTCTTGAAACCTGGACTGTAATCTGTCTCATGGAGAATGCTTGCTTGCTTGCTTGTTTGTTTGTTTGCTGGTTTTGCTTCCTTCCCTGCTGCTGCCTTCATCTGTTCACCTCTTTCCTTACTGCGTGTCTTCTGCTACTGTGCAGGAAACATCGTTCTTTCTTGTTGGGAGAATGGGAGAAAATCCCCTTTTCTTCACTGATCTTTTCATATCGGGACATCTGGACCACGCTAGCTTTTGTGTAGCATTCAAGTGGCTAAATTAAAAATGAGCTGGAACTTGAGAGGAGTTATGTACAAATGTTACAGATCGCCCCTGGAACTTGGATAATATTTGTTATAATTGTCTACTGTCACAAGCTATTTTAGCCCTTTCCTAGTCCTTCCAAAAGTCTGCAAAGAAAAATAAAATTATTTTACTACATTAGTAGCAAAATTTGACTATTGTTTATGGGTTTCTTTTTGAAGAGCACAAAAAAAAAAAAAATAAAATGACCATATCATGATTCTTGAGGACAGGTCCTCATCTATGCAATTAGCATATCTAGCTAGGCATAATTTTACATGAAGACACAGCTTCAACATTCCCTGAATCCTTGCAAATGCAAATAATAAATCACTAACCTAACTAGCCAATAAAACTGGAATACTTGATCAGAAACCTCTATTTATATCTATAACACAAGAATTTCTGTACGATTTTCAGCATGGACTATTTATAGCAAATGCATAAATTGCATTTGGGATAGCCTCACTGGTCATGTGATATAAAGCCTCCATATACTCAATGCAGTAATTTACCCAATAAGTTTTTCCTGGGAAAATATTAACATTAGGGCTTCCTTTTTTCCACCAGTGTCAGCAGTGTTCACCCCTACCTGCTTTTGTTCATATGCAGCTATTTTAAATGTTGCAGAAGAGAGCACGTTCTAATATCAAAGGGAACTTATCTCCTACTTCAGTGTCACTGCAGTATCATCTTAACACAGTTCCTGAGCTAAATATACATTTTCATAACTATGACTACCACTCTGAGATCAACAGGTCAAGCATTTTATCATCTAGGTGACAATGGAATATCAGTAGAATCTAATTCCCCAAGGTGGCAGAGTTTAAGGGCAGTATTCTTTCTATATTGTGCTGTATTTCTACCAAGTACCTAAACTGAATGTTGGACTTCAGTGGGTAAATCAGCCTGTTTAAGTATCTGCTTTGCCAGGCAGAACTTCATTCTCTCTGTTAGGTAAGGAATAGCCTTCCAACACGAAGTGCTTTAATTCAGGGTTTTTTCCAAATTTTATCATTACACCTCTTCCCCAGATTACTTAGGGCCAGGTTTTCCTGGCAGCTCTAGCAGACAGCTCTAAATTGCCCGGGGTGCTGGGGAAGGATCCTTGAGTGAGCTGCCTGGTGTGCCTTTGGAAGGCTTGGGAGGAGCTGGGCACATCCCAAAAGGGTGCAGCACAGCCAGCACACAGAGAGCTGGACTTACCATCCCAGCCAGACAACTGGCACAGCATCCTTGTTCTGAAGAAAAGTCTCCAGGCTGGAACACCCTCCTGTGGAAGGCTTTCCTCTGAGGATCATTTCTCGGCCCTTTAAAAAGGAAGTGTAAAACTTGCACAGCAAGTAATCTTGTCAGGTGTTTCTCCAGCCAGAGGGAAATTAAACCATCACCTCCCTCTTCTTTTTCACCACACAAATCACCAAATGATAGGGCACTTATGGTCTGAGGCACTCACGAGCCTTTTCTTGCTGCAGCTATTTTATTTAAAAGAAAATAATATAAGATTATCAGGACCACAAAGTGGGAACAGATTGTTTACAATTTTTTCTGTTCTTTCTTCTATGTGCTGTGCATATAGTCATGGAAAGGGATAAAGATAGACACAATGCATCTTATTAAACAGACAATTTTGTTATATTAGTCCACAAAGGCAGAGCTAGAAGGCAGTGGGACTACGTAAGTGCATGGAATACGAATGTTAAAAAGGAGAAATATAAACAGGCAAAGCTAATTGCAAACTGATGAGAGTACCAGGGAGCATCAGAACATGTTTAGTCAGAAAGAAAGGAGGACAAAGAAAAAGTAGAAAACTGAAAAGAATACAGACAAGCAAAGCTATAAAAGCCAAAAGCTGTAAAGAGCAAGAAAGGTGCAAAAGAAAATAGAAGAGCAATTAAAACATTTATGAAAATAATATCAGGCCATTAGTGATTTCACTGTTAAAAGAAGGATTGGCTTTGTCTGATAAAATGAGGCTTACATCCACTTATTAAGCAAAAGAATAAATGTGGATCATAATGAAAATTACACCACCTACTCCGTGGATAATGATTCAGTTTTTTCAAAAGTTACAAGAAAATTGTTAAAGAAAATTGGAGAAATACCTTTTCACTGAGTGATTGTTAAAACTCACCTGAAGAAATTATCCTGAAGTTTCTTTTCTTGTCTTTCTGTCTCTTATATACTGAAAGGGGAGGAAAATTACCATTCCAAGTCCTTAGACTAAATAGCATCCATCACAGACAAGCCTGTCCATGATGCCATTGAATCCAGGAGGTGAGGAAATCATGCCACAAGCTTGAATTTCTAAATGAGCACACCAAGCTTCATTGCACATTTCTTGGTGTATTTTCAGTTCTACTTTTCCTCATGAGCAAAGCATAGAAAATTTGAAGATGGCAGACACACTCAGACTTCAATTGCTGTTCCAATTGCTTCCTGTTCAAGATGTTTCAATAATAGTCTTGTAAACCACAATGTGGAACAAAAACTCATTTCTGGACATTTTGTTGGAAAAAAATGGTGCAAATTAACATAATAAATTCCACTGCAGTATTTTTAATCTCAAAATGCTTTAAAGAACCACTGAGACTTTCTTCAGATGACGTCTCCAGCATAGATTTGTTTTCCAAAAAGAAAAATCCCCCAAATTGTCTTAACTAGTTTAATTATTGTTAACTATTGACATTTATATTAAAATAAGCTAAAAATGAAAATACCTAACTAATAAATAATAAATTAACTACAGTTATATCAAAATATGATCTACAAATAAACAATAAAATACAATGTATTAGTATTTATATCAATTTTATCTTTGTGTTATTCATCCATTGGCTTAGGGATTAGATGAATGTCCATTGAGTCTGAGAAAACCTCCCCCTCACATTCTGGAAAGCTCGGGATTCAATGCCCAGCAGGATACTCTTGCCTGACATCCAAGTCACACTTTTGAGGAGACATGCCGAGAGGCACCTCTGGCCTTTGCACATAAAAAGTAGTTATATTATTCCTGGATTTTATAAAGTCTTCAGAGGGATTTCATTTGGGACTAAAGAATGCTGACTGAGAGAAATCCAGGACAAAGAAGAAGCTGCAGAAGTTTTGGCAACCATATAAGGAGTCACTGAAAAGAATTTAGCATCCTTGCTCACCCCCTCTGAAGCATTTACATGCCTACATTTATTGGGAAAAAAATAATAGTGTCTGTTCTCATACATATGTGGTGTTCATCTGGACACTACTCTTTCATACCTTTTTCATTTTCCTCAAGACTGCTGATTCACTGCTTTTATTTCTAATAAATTAAAATATTTTGTCCTGACAGATGTTTAAGATAACTGCACTTCATGGTGTAAGAACTGGGCTGTCACTTCTGTGGGCTTCCTAGCATCCATAATAGCTCCTGCAGAATTCATAACAACCTTTTATTCTATAATTTGGGGAAAACAACAGTATAAGGAAATCTAATTTTGAAAGGTCATAACTGTCTATTAAGCTGGATAACATCACCAGAGAGAATTAATCACAACTTCCCTTGATACACAACTTGTGAAGTAATTTGTTTAAAATGTATATTGTTTTTCATCAAACAGCCTTTAATGAATAGAAATCTTATGAAGTATAGGACACAACATGCAGATTTTCCCTACATACATTTTCTTCTAGGTTTTCATGGCACTTTTCCTCAGCAGTTCTCAAGGTTCTTCATCCCAGAGGTAACCACTATTTCTTTTACAGCAATGAATCTGAAGGCAATTTTTTCATCCAAATATGGGAGATGTCCTCTAAACAGTAATGTCCAACTTTTTTTTTTTTTTTTAGTTTTTATTGTTTTTATGATGTAATGTGTGAAAGTACAGCAAGCAGCCAACGACAGATGGAGGGAAAAACGTCTCAGCTTGTTTCACCATCAAACATGCCATGTAATTACAAGCTGTAGTACATGCAGGTTACCCTGTCTTTTAACTTCAGTGAGGCAAACATGAGAAGACATGAAGTTGTGACTTGAAATAAATGTTGTGACAGCAGAAGCTGGGCCATTTTCTACTCCAGTCTGTACAGTAAAGGTGGCACTCAGCCTGCTGACAACATGCAGGTGAAATGGCAGAGAAGGATCAGTGTGAGCATATGCTGTTTATCACAGTGCTTCCAGATGTGTGCTCCCAGAAGCTGCGTTTTCTTCCGTGCCATCGGAGGTCAGGAATGCCTTGGAACGACAGCGCTGGCAACCGGCACTGCTAAAGCAAGTCTTGGTGGAATTTGTGGAGATTGAGATACTGTTGGAAAGACATCGCTGGAGATTTAGGGATTGCCCACACTGAGATGTTTTGGAGTCATCCTCCAGGAGAATTTCACATCCTAGTTTTCTATAGGTTGTCACAGTCAGGTAACAATCGGTCTGAAAGGAAATAATTTCGGTTTCAAGAGCAGCTTCTGACAATAAGACTTGACTTTGAAGAAGTTTAGCCTACTAATTTCTTCCACATCCCATACTGTGGCATGCCCTATTACTCTTTGGGGCATGCCACAAAGTCCTTATCTTTTGTAGGTATTTAGCAAGTCTGCAAGTTTGTAAGAGAACGAGTTGAAGATTACAGGAGACTTTACTGATTTTTTATGATGTGCTATTGCCAGACCTCCTTCAGAAGTCTGTGAGAATCTGTTAACAGGAAAATTCATAATAGGCAATTTAATGAATAAGGGGTTTTACTGGGAAATACTACATTTTCTGATTGAGTATTAAGTTTTAGAGGATTCCAAGAAGTCTGGAGAGTTACCAGGAAATAAAATAAAATGGAATTAAATAAATAATTCCAATCAGTAAGAGATGAAGGTACAAAATGAGGTCAAGCCTGGATTGAAATGTTTAATATTGTTTAAAGAGCTCCATCACTAACTCTTCTCTTGACAGGCTTACTCCTATAGCAAATATTTTTTGAAATATTTCTTTCCATGTGGCATTGCCATATGTTTTCTATTGCTTAGTTTTACATAAACAAAGCACATACACACATTTTACAGACTATTGATCTTTTTCCTGTTCTGAACAATGTCAATGAGAGTTTTTTTCCTGACTTTTATGGGAAAGAGTTTTTGGGTTGGGTTGGTTTTTTTTTTGCTTGTTTCTGGGGTATTTTTCAAAAGACTGAACTACATCATGTGCTGTTGGGGAGGTTGGTACTTTCCTAAGCTATTCCTTATGGTGACTAAGTAGAGCCTAGCAGCCTTCCTTGTTTGGAAGAAGTATTTCTGTCAGTCAGCTATCCCAAACACTGATTGAGTAAGTGAGGTCCACCTGGAGCTCTGCTACAGTCACTGAGGTCAGCTGGGCCACCTCACCTTTCTGTGGCCAGTACATATCAAGGCCTTGCTCGCCATCTCTTCACGCGCTGAGACCACCAGTTTGAGCACTTCCACTTCTACCAGCAGACACATAAAGGACGATGCACTTTTCTGAAAACTGCATCTGGTAAGGTCTGCAGTAAAGCAAGGTGAATCACAGCCATGAGTGTATCTCTGAGCAGCTCTAATGCTGTTGTCAGACACACTCAGCCAATTAACCATCGGATTTGGTTTGCTATAATGTCAGCTTCCCTTAAATAGAGAAGAGTTGAGGGAAGAGATCACAGAAGTATGTCAGAAGGTTAAAGCCGTCCTATGAGGTCCATATGCTGCTCCTGCTGCTGCAGAGGTCTCTGCCCTCTTAGCTGCTGGCTGATCCTCTCCAGGCTGGTGTCACCTTGCAGACAGAGCCACCACAGGCGCTTATGTGCTTGTGCTCTGAGCTGGGATCAGGAAACTGATACGGCTCAGAGACAGCCCTTGTCTGTCTCCACGCATTTCAGATGGATCAGCTCCCTTATCTGCTTTTAGTCTCTGCCTCACAAGTGCTGCTTCTGGCCCGCTGCTGGTCAGCACAGTGGAGGGAACGGGCAGTGTGAGGTGTGCACGGGAATGGCTGTGATTTTGGCAGCACTGCCAGTTTGCAGGTGCCTAATCCTGCAGCCTAAGATTGTCAATAAATGATGAGGCTCCATGACACAAGGGTTCCATGGATTCTTTTGTCTTATAAATTAGACATGACCGAAAAATTCTGTATACTGCTGGTACAGAACTTATAAATAATCTAGGAATGGAAACACACAGGCAATGCAGACTTAGCAATAATTTACCAGAGCTGCATTTTTCTCCTTTCTCTGTTCACAGTACTAAGTCATTCAGTTAAGCCCTCTCTTTATTAATCTCTTCTCAGTTGTACAAGATGGCCTTTTTTAATGACCTGTTATAATGACAGAAACAATACAGACTAAAGACCATATCTGGATGCAGGACCTCCTTTGTCAAGATTATTGCAGGTAGTGCAGAGGTGAGCAATCAATAAATCTGTTCAAGAGAGATTTTTATCATGTATATTTCTACTAATTCACAAAAAGTCATCATGGTAGGGAAACATTAGAAAGGGAAAACTGATGCATCTTGTCATATTCTGAAAGGATTGTGTGCAATTAGTAGAACAGTAATGACAAAGTTACCATTTATATTCCTGTATCTTTCTCCACACAGAGTATCTAGCTGATTACAACTGGAAGATTGTTACCAGTGGAACATTTTTACAAATGGCTTATTTCCCATGACCTGTCCAGGAAAGACCAGTAAAGTTCATTTGTACTTAATGAAAGGGAAAAGAACATAATTTTCCATTACAATACCATCCTAAACCATCCTTTTAAGGCCATGTCTTTCACAGTGACACACCATGATGATACACATTACAGAACTCCCACTCCATAATTATTCTTCTAGCAAATGGTAGCCACTGGAAAACAAACAAACAAAGAAACCAACCCAACCAAACAAACAGAGAACAACACCACCCACGGTTGCAAAAGCTTATGTGAACCATTTGAATAGCATTTGTCTCTAGCAGATATCACTGCAATGAAAGAAAGAATGGTGCCAATTCATACAACTGACTTTAAGCACTGTTCCCAATGGGTCAAATATTGACATGGCCAGGGAGATGTCAGAGCTGGTAGGGCCAGAGCAGTGCAGTCCACTGGGGTGTGAACAGCTTCTACCATCTAAACAAATCCCTATTTCATGTTGACTCAGCTGCTCTTGAATCCTCAGTTTGTTTTGCCTTGGTGAGGTCTAACTTCTAGGACCTTGCCTAGAGCAATGCTCTGTTTACATGTGATTTCAAAGTGTTGGCTACTAATTGTATTGTACCTGAACTCAAAAGATCTTGAACAAAATTTTGTCTCTTTTCATCTTGCCATGCAACAAGATGAAAAAGTAAAAAGCAAAAAAAAGCAAAAAAAAAAAGCAAAAAAAAAGCAGCAAAAAAAAAGTCCTGTTGCTTGTCATGGTTGATAAAATAAATATGTTTTTCAATCCGTTAGTGATACAGTGCTTTCAACAGAGGAGTGAATAATACCAGGTGTTCTGTGGGATAGAGACATTGTACTCACTTTTCGTTTCATAGGAAACCATGGAATAAAGCCATGTTTGCGCTCTATAGCTGGAAACAAAGAAGTGTATACTCTTGAAGTGGCTGCCTTCAGTGTGAAATGTGGAATGAGAAAGGCTTTGTTTACTGTGAGGAATGTCACTACCAAGTTTCTTAATCCTTTGTCAACACCGAGCTAATTCAGCTTTCATAAAGACAGGGTAGGGCAATGAGTAAATGGATCAGTTACATTCTTCTGCTATCACACTACATTAACATTAGAGTTTACAGGTTGCTCTGCTGAAAGGGCTGTCTAAAATTTATGTTTCACAGGGATTTTTTTTTTTTTTTGGCGAAATCGTTGGCAGACTATGCTTTAGGAATACAAACAAGCAACAGAAGATGTCTGTGAAACAAACACGGTGATTTTGCAATGATCTCAGCTGTGCAGTAATAGCAATTAAAAGCTAAAATACCTCAATGGTCACTACAATTAATGCCATTAAAGTAATTAGGCCCAGCAGCTGTAGGGTCAAATAAAGACAGCTCTGTAAATGACAATATGGCAAATGAAAATTACTGACATTTTCATTTAAATTATATTCCCTAAATTATCATTTTAACACTAAATAAATAAAGCTACGATAATTCAAAGACAGATTACAGACAGAAACTAGCGTTAACTACTTGCTCCAGAGTTGGCTAGTGTTAAAATTTAAATGTAATTAATAGCCTTTACTCACTGTCTCTGCTTATACATGGTGTTTCTCATTTACATTCCCTTGCAAGATGCTGACAGCACTAAACATCTGAGAAGAAAGATCTCATCCACCGGAGGAAAATGGTTCTTCATGTTAGAGTGCTTATAATGGACATGGTTGCTGCACTGTTCTAATAATAATGACCAGGAAAAGGAATGTGGGAGAGGGAGGCTCTACGCTGTTTTCTTTTCAGTTTTGTGTTCCAAGCCTTTCCTGGAGTCAACGTGAAATGTAATTGCTCTTTTGACCTCTATCTTCTCTCTCCCCAGGTCTGAGGAAGAGCTACACTGGTTGATTATTGCAGGAATGAAAGGCACTCTGACCTTGCCGACCGAACGCCTTGCTGCTTTCAATGTTGCCCATTATGCTGAAGGCAGGCAACTCCTGGAGAGAGGCTGAAATCTACAGGAGCGCTGCTCGCCGGGCAGGCTGCCAGCGAGGGCTCCAGCACACACGGGAAGCCAGCTGGGGGAGGGAGAGGGGGGAGACCATATCAAAACATTGTTAGCACAGGGTATAAAGAGCTCTCAGATGCTGATCACAGATTGCTTCTTCATTAATAAGGCTTTACATCATCCACCTGAAATGAAAAGGGAGCAGAGACGTAAGGGAAAAAGAAGAGCACGGTGATAATGTTTTTGCAGGGGAATGTGGCAGTCATTAAATTAAAAATAAATAAATACATTAAAAAGCCAACAAACCAAGCAAAAAAAAAACCCTGAGCCTAAACCCACAATTTTCACAAGAGTAGACAGATTGTTGCTCTATAAGGATCCATTGAAAATACTCCTCCAAGGAAAACGGGTCAAATATTCAGCTGCTATAACTATGCTAAATTGGAAAACATTCACCATAAAATCTTCCATAGAATATTTCTGGAGCTGTAAAAGGCTGGAAAACCTACCAAACGCTATGTTTGACAGATCCTCTCTCTTTTCATGTGTGCATTTTTTTATATTTACATATATTTCAGAAAACCAAAACCTCAGAATTCACAGAAGTAATAAGATATTATTTGAAATTATTTCCTAATTCTCTGACTGTAACTTTCATTGCCCTAAGCCAGCCACAATGACTGGCTGAATGAGGTTTGTAATTTGACCCGAAGATAATACAGAGACTCAGGTGGAGCTTTCGAAGGGCACTAGTAGTTTGAAGACAGCTCATTTTAAATGAAGCTGCCCAAAAAGATGTTCAAACAACATGGGCATTTCATTTAGAAGCTGAGTTTATCTCAGCAGGGTCACCAGTATTTCAATGTCATCATGACTTGAAGACTACCTAGTGAGTCATACAAAATGTACTGGTGCTCTTTTGTTTGGTGGTTTTTTTGCTTTCTTTTTTCTCTCAGTCACTTATCCCTATCACAGAAAAGCTCAACCAAAATACAGGCAAGAAACAGACATGTTGTTTCCTTAGGCAGGTGCAAGGATGGGGTGACTGCTAGAGCACTCTCACAAGGCTGCCCTTTCCCGCCGGGCGGGACAGCCGCCGCCTTAGGATGGCAAACACAGCGCGCACCATGGATCCAGCCGTCATCCACACATTCCTGTCCCTGCCAGGTCCCCGAGTGTCCTGCCAGGCTGTGGACAGCGCTGCTGGCTGCCCTTTGTGGCCGGAACATGCTGCCAATCCCTGCATTGCCCCTTGCCATTCCCCATCTCCACTCCAGAAAGGAAGGTGTCTCCAGAGTCACCTTCTGCCTTGAGAAGGTCGAGGTGTTATCACATCACTGCTGCTCAGAAAGAAAAGCCCTGCACCACACTGATGCTGTGCTGCTGACCAAGAAGCCTGGAGGAAGAAAGCCAAATAAACTGGTTGTAAGTAATGACCAGAACTGGGAATATATTCTCCTCATTGCCAGCAAGGGTGAATCTGTCAAAAGTCTTTTCATATGGTAAAAATAGTTAATGA
The DNA here is from genome assembly GCA_013396995.1 of Dicaeum eximium. Taxonomy (NCBI): domain Eukaryota; kingdom Metazoa; phylum Chordata; class Aves; order Passeriformes; family Dicaeidae; genus Dicaeum; species Dicaeum eximium. The sequence continues at coordinate 345,475 of VWZP01009758.1, forward strand.
CCTTTACTTTTAGAAGGAACGCTGCCCATCAAGATGGCACTGAGGTGACCTGAGTTTATCTAAGTTTATCACCAATACATTTCATGCAGTTATGCTGGGTTTTTTGGTGGTCCCAGCAAGTGTGGGAACCCAATCCCCTGGGCCCTTTGGAGGGGGTTCCCCTGCTGAGTTCTTTTCCAAGGATGAAGGACGAGCAGGACTCTCTTTCTCTCGGTCTTTAGGTTTTTGTTTATTCTTATCTTAAGTTCAGCACACTGTCTGTACACACCAGACTCAGCATGTGAGAGGTAAGGCACAAAATGGACCCCAAACACCCAAAACCAAGGCCTTTTAAAGCTGTTTAACTCAATTACATTCTAACATGTACTTTGTTTCTACTTTTCTACCAATAACTTCTACGAATCTATGCACGTAACTTCTACATTACTACTTACTTTAACCAATAACTTTCTGCCACCAGTACTACAGAAAATGGAGCTGAAGAGGGACAAGAAGGAAGAAGGGACAACACCCAAACTCCTCCATCTTGTCTCCTATTGACGCTCATATTCAAATCCTGAACCCCTAAATTCTTCACCCTGCTATAAACCACCACTACTACATACTATTATCTAATTCAAACCTGTGTGCTCTACCTCATCCCACAGCTTTGGTAATTTTTTTCCAGGGACGAAGGTTAAAAGCAGTGTTCTGCTGAGAGTGGAAGCCTCTTAAAACACGCAGAGAGACAGTCTCTGTGCCCTGGATTCCAACACAGTTACGTCTCTGATGGAGCTCCATATCATCAAATTCCTGATTCGTTATTGGAATTTGTGACTATGACCAACGCTCTCATCCAGCTTCTCTGTGATAAATAAAACTGACTGCACCCCCCAAAACTTTCACAATGAGGCTTGTTCCTCAGTCTTCCAATTACTCTCCTAATTCTTTCTGCATTTTCTCTGGAATATCAGCTTGAACACAGTGCTCCTATATGAACTATCCTACTAAAAATATCTTGAACCTTATTTGAGAATCACCCGGCCTTGTTATTCAGTTGTCTATTCCCCACAGGCCTCCACTCATTTTCAGAAGTCCTCTACCCTGAAATACTGGCTTCTATTATTTGTTCCAAGCTGAATTGCTATATGGCATGTCTGGTTCTTTTCTCCTTCCTTTTGTTGGAAAAAGAAAAGCCATAGTGTTGTGTGAAAATGAAATAAGCCATGCTTTAAAATACTATGTGTAAAGAACCTGAGTGAGGAAATACAGGGGATCCTTTCATGCAGCTACCATACCTTCGATAGTTTTTCCATTGAATAAATACAGATTATATTCTGTATTTATATTGTTATATTAACACTTTACCTTATAGAAAAAGGGCATTCATATTGAATAGTATTTTTGCTATTATTTTTTATTAATGCCCTGCACATTTCAAGAAGCAGTTGCCAGGATTAGTGAGGGAAGTGGGAGCATATTGTACAGGCAGAATTGACAAAGTAACAACAATGAAGCCAGGTGACCAGGAGTCTAACACACAAATGAGAGTAAATATATTTTCTTCAACACACTAAGGAACTACGTGACTTTTTTCCCCATTCTTTACAGAGTTCAAATCCCTGGCAAACAGCTTGCTGCAGCTCAAGTTATTTTGTTTGGAGAAATCTAAAAAGGTTAAGCCAACTAACACCATGAAACAAATGGATCAGAGGTATTTGAGCTCTGGAAAGTCAAAGTATTAAATAAATTGTAAGGTCATACTGTGCCAGTTCTTAGTTTTCATTGTTTTAATTTGAAAGATGAAGTAAAATACAACTACATTAGATAAAAACATAACAAAATAAAAAGGTATGAGTAACACAACATGACGTATATAAAATAGTAAATAATTGTTTTCACTCAGTCAGTGCACATAGAACCTCAGCAAATCAGCTTATTTTTTCCTGAAAGCAATTCAAAGAACACAAGCTGCCATTTGTACCCTGTGTTTTTTGCATCATCCATGCTTGCTACCTAAATGAAAGCATTGTAGATACAAAATAGGAGTCTTGACTGTGTACCTGACAACATATTCAGTGGTTTTTGGCTGTCTCAATGGGTGTAGTTCTCTACAATATGAGTATCTGCTTGACACAAATGGCTTATGAACATAAAGCATGTACTTTCAAAACCAAATATTCCAGAATATTTGGTTTGCAATACTTTGCACACATTGGCTTGAGGTACCGATCCTTGTTTTGCCTGCAAATCAGGCCTAGTAGGTACTCAGCCTAGAAATATATGCTACATCATGTGTTCTCCTGCCCACCTGGACCTTCACCCTCTGAAAAAATAATAATGTGTATTTTTTCTAAAATATGGTGGTATATTCACCATGAAATCAGTGGTAGACTAAAAAAAATTAAATTATAAATTACCTAGTATAGCTCTAAAAACAACTTAAGCAAGACTTTTTCTTAGTCCAAAAATAAAAACTGAATAATAGTAAAATTGAAAAGATACTAGTAATTTTCCTGTGTGTACATGCATTTTGGTGTATAGTCTATTTGTAATTATCTTTAAACTTTTTGGGAGGTTTTTCCTCTTTGTTTTGATTGCCATTTTTCTTACACATATGACACTTTCTACACTTAAAGCTCAAAAGAAGGGGTGTTAATGAACTTCATAAAGATGACCAGAGTGAAATCCCTGAAAAATACATTAAAATGTTGGTTCTTGTCCTGTCTGTCAGATCCTGCAAGATGCCAGAATTTTACTGTTGCCATTGATCTGACCTGGGAGAGATGATAAACCCCTGGAAAAATCATGCACCACTGAGGCCCAAGTGCGTCTTTGGGTTCAACAACTGATGCAAACGTGCAATCTAATTCTTGCTCTTTGCTTTATTTTAAAGGTTGGAATGTGGCATTTCAAAAACATAATGTCAGATGAGAAAAAGGGTGAATGTTAAGGGTTTACTGAATATCAGATTTCATCCAAGGAGATGAGAAAGACATAATTTCTGCAATATTTGTGAGATTATGGCTTTTATTTTTGTAGGAAGGGTGGCTGGCAGCTGCTTGCAGGCAGACGGGTAGGAGTACAAGAAGCTTCCTTGTGTTCAGTATCAGCAACTCCTGTTTAATTTGCATTTGAGGGAGTTTTTTCCATAGTGTATTCATTTGCCAGTGAGTTAATATGTCCCTGCATAATCAGATAAGAATGGAATAGAATTACTAATGATAAGAGGAGGTAGAATAAGGGCATGCCAGTAGAGCAGCCTTTCCTTCACCCACTTAATCTGAGTAGATCGTAACTTCAACTACCTCAAGTTTAGGTTAGTCTTACTTCTTTTCCCAAGGTAGGAAGGTTTGTTGTTTGATGTTTGTTTTTATGGGTTTTTTCTCCCCCTCAAAGTTGAGTTTAGAAAATTAAATTAAATGCTGTGGATTGGCTATGACAGCTCCTACTTTATTCTGTGAAGATGGAGAATACAAAATGTATGCTTGCAGCTAGAAAAAGGAATACATAATTTACCTCCTAAGCCAAATAGAAGAGCAGACTAATTAAAGCAGGGTAAAAAGTATTCTCTGTCCAGCATCTCCTGGACAAAGCAGCAGTACAAACACCCTGGAGTTTTATGTTGCACTATTACTTCTAAGCTTCTGTAACTCCACATAGATTATCCCTTGTAGCTGAAATACTTTGCAATGTAGATGAAGCTACTTTTGAATCAAAGAGACAGGTGTTAATGGCCAAGATGCAGGAGGCCCAATTTTAAACTCATGTATGATGTAATTTCATTTGGATTAACTCAACTCCTAATTTGGTTCTCTGTGGAAATTCTCAGTGAATTTAGTGAACTACACTATTTAAACACAATAGCTAATGCAGAAAGTGGATACGTCATATATTCACTAATTCTGCTTTACAAATTTCATTGTGATTATAGCATAAAACTGTGAGTGTGTAAGCCATGATATATTAAAAAGTGTTATGAATATCCATAGCAGTATAAAAGCAGTTTGAAAGAAAAGGAGGTGGGAAGAAGGGGAGAAAAACAAAATGAAAAAAAAAAAGTGCGGGGTAAGGGAGAGAATGGAAGGGAAGGCAAAGCAAGGCAAAAGAAACAATCTCCAAACATGTATTATGTGCCAAACCTTAAACAGTTTCTCCAGCCTAAAGCATTCCTGTGGATTTTGCTTGGGCCCCTTAAAATTCTTAGACATTTCCTATTTGAATATCATCTGCTCAGCAGGACAGATAAGCCAACTATAAACTATTCTGCCTAAGTGACATAAACTACATGACCTTGCACCAGCCTTTGCAAATGATTTGGACCAATGATGTGTTTAATTGGGAATTTAATGAGCGAAATAGATGTTCCTGTGCTTTTCCAATTCACCATTATGTTCTTCTGCTCTTACTTCCAGATAACTCTACTGACTTTGAGGAAGTTATAGATAGAACATAATTTAAAAAAAAAAAAAAAGGAAGAGCAACAGGCCCATAAGAACTTTGATGCTGAAAAAAACCAGGATTTACACCACCATGGAGGAAGAAAATCCAGATGTAAAACAAGGGAAGTAACTATGGTGTCTGCTGGACCTGCCTCCCCAAAAGAAGCACCAGATCACTGAGAGATGTTTCAGACACTGACACTAAAACTAAACTTTGAGATTGCAAAGCCTATTGAGCATTGAAGAATGCTTGATCCTGTCACTGAAAGCACAAGCATGTCTCAAGCAATACATCCCAAGAATCACCTTAAATTAAAATACTATAGTCCCTTCTGAAGAAAGCCTACACTTTATGCTACCAAGTTTATCATTTCTAGTTACTTTTCTTATGAACTCTTTTTTCAGTAGCTTAATTGAGAAAAATTTATAGCTGAATATCTCAGCTGAATGGGTTTTTTTACACTTTGTCCATCACTGCAGTGCTTGAACATTTAGCACGGTCTTGAGAAATATATCATACAGAGTTATGAGGTTACTCATTCATATAGAAATATGCTTCAGAAATCACACTCAGAATTCAGATTATACTACAAAATTCTAGCTTTTTGACTTTGACTTCAAAGTCACCTTATCGTTAGCAAACCACAGAGAAGATGCAATAGGCAAGACAGCTGAAGGTCTGAGACCCAACATAGAACACAGAGCAGGAGGGCTCATCTCAGACATCACTAAATGCAGAAGTGCCAAGCTAAGGACATCTAGCATTTCAGGTAGATACTCATACCAGATGAACAATCCAAGCAGCATCCTTACTGTAAAGTCAACAACTTTAGAATAAAAGTCATTGTCCAAGATATTGGACAATGTGTTCAGATCACAAGGACATCAGGAGGAAAAGGTTCTGCTTCAAGTACAGTGAGCTGTGAACAGATTTTACTTTTACACTGGCTTCTTCTGGTGCCACTGAATTTCATTAAAAAAAAAAAAAAGGCATTCTTGCTGTGCCCACGCTAGCATGACAATGATTAATTGCTAATTCTTCATTCCCTCATGGAGTTTATTTATGGTAGGCGACTGATAAAGTGACAAGAACTACATGCCTCTGATTTTTAAATATAATTTTGTTCCTTTTGTACTGAAGATTCTTTCCAAGCACAATACTTCATTTAGTGAATCAGTAAACTTATAAGAACCTCCGGTCCACATAAAATTTTCCAGAAATAGGTGAAACTAGTTTTCGTATTTCAACCTTCCCTCAATCCCCTAGGGGACTGGTGCTGTCCTTCAGGTACCCAGACTATGTCTGGGAATGTCTGAGATCTTTAGAATAGAAAGCTCCAACTCCACCGTATTTGTATGAAAGACAATTCTGCATTTTTCCCTAAGCCATAGAAAATGTCAAAAGCCGTAAGGCATAATGACAGAGTTAGAGTCCCTGCTGCATTATTTATACACATTAAGATATGTCACAGCAATTGTCCTACATAAAGAAGCCCAAGTAGCTTGTATTTTTAAAGGTCTTGAAGTGGATATTTACATTACAATGCCTGTGAAGACCCAGTAGGTGTGTCCTGCTAGGAAAACCTCTGTGAGTCACTTGTTTCTGCAACGGGCAAGAGGTTGTTACAAAGCTTTGTAGGAATGTCCACAAAGTTGTTGTCAGGTAGCCAGAAAAGAAAAATCTGCATTTTAAGAAGGATTTATTCATTCACATAACTACACTTTAAAGCTAAAAATGGCTGTATGCTTCCATTAGTCCCAAAGCTGCTGCATGAACTTGCTGAATTGACACGTTACAGATTTTAGTGCTGGTCAGACCTGTCTAGTTTTTAGTACAAAGCAGAACAATTAATTTTGTTTACACAAACGACTAAGTTTACACAAACCACTAAGGTCCCAAGTTCATGCAACCAAAGAGCTGTGTTTAGGATCTATATTATCAAGTCTCTTCCCTAAACTCCACCAACAACATAAAGGCAATGAGACACAGAGTCTTCAAGAAAGTTATGACAAAGCCTCTGAACCACAAGGACTTTGATTAAGCAAGGAAGATGAACTGCAGGATGATTCCTGCATATTCATAAGCCACCAGCAGGTTTCTAAAACTTGCTTGGAGAAAAGCCACTGACTAACAAACTGGATCCTCTGTGGAAACAGGATAATCTCAAATAATTGGGCTACGGTTTCTGTGACTGCACAGTGAGGTGGAAAGATCAGACTTCCAGTACATGGGCAACCCTCTATTGCTTTCTGTCTGATTATTGCTGCCCAGGCAGCTTCAGGGACCTGCAGGGCTGATGAGCATCTTTGTAGAGACTGTACAACAGGTCCAACAGTCCTGGGGTTGAGCTTTGTGCACTTTCTGTTGGAGCCTCCAAAAATGGAGACTTGCAACTCCACGCTCTCAGGTGATCCTGCACAGGAGCAGTAAAGAGCGAGGAGCACTTAGAAACGAGATTGATTACCCTTTTGTTTTGGTCAATTCCTACAGAGTTGTGAAAAACACACAAAGTGATCACCTTTCTGCTTTTGAAATGTATATGGTGATCAAAGACATACATTAATTCTGCCAACAAAGTTAATTTCCCTTTTTCTGCTTTAGGGTGTCATGGTGACCTATAAAAACGTCCAATAGGCAACAGGGAAAACACTGCAAAGAAGAGGAGATGGTGTTAGCAATCAGGTGTTCAAATATTTGTTCTTCTTTTTTCTCCTGGTTTTTGTCAAACAACTGCAACTCAGAATTAAAGTATTTGATTGCAAAGTCTTGCATATCATTCTGTATTACTGGTCCTATTGTATTCCTTCAGCAGGGCACAACAGACATCTGTTACTATTTGCAGGTTTGGAGATGTATATATTTATTACATCTTTCCTGAAAGGCTTGAAAATGAAAGCATTTTCATTTAGCTTATTAGTATTATGCAAATGACAACATAACTAGTCTTGATTTGCTGCCACTACCTTGGAAATATTTAAATATTATTATTACTGAGCTCAAGCTTTCAGTTTTATCTCGGAAATTTATGCTTTTAGGCTCAATTTATGCTTGTCAACAAATAATGATCATAGATGTGAGCTGGTTCATAATCCAGAGGTACTAGGTTACAATGTGTTGCCATGGAAACTGTGTTTTATTGCATTTTCTCTACTTGATTTAAGACATTTGACAATCATAGCAACTGTTTGCCTGTCTTCCCATATCATAAAATATTCAAAAACACAAACAACCTATAGGAGACATTCACACAGTTCTTAGACCTCACCATAAAAAAAAAAAAAAAAGAAATTACAACCTTATATTTAATAGGGACCTTTTCTGAATAGTTTATCTCACAGAATGTCAAAGAGTGTTGGAAAATTCAATCAGAGGTTAGTCATCGAACGGACCTGTCTTGCCTGTGGTTCATTTTGTTTATTGCATCATATATCTTTTATGATCACTGGGACTTTAGCCTGAAACAGCATTTTCTTTAACAAGAGCCATGTTTCCTCTAACGTTGTTTATTGCATCTGAAACATTACTCTTTGAAACCACAGTACATTTTCAATTGAGCAAAGGTCTGTAACAGAATACAGCATGTCTGTGTTTATTCAGGATCGTGAGTAAAAAATATCCCAGTTCATGTAACATTAATCACTTTGCCAGTGTTCAGCTGAGGTCATTGCCACATTCCTAGCAGTATTAAGCCAAGTCAAGATTAATCACGTACATTAAACCCTGCAAGGAAAGCATGTGCAGCAGATCTGAAATTAGACATTTGGTGAAGGACTAAGAGAGCACTGTAACAAAATATGTTAGCAGTATTGTAGCAAGCTTTCAGAACAATTGGAGATTTTTACCTCCTATGCTCTTGTCAGCTTATCTATATTTAAGGTCTTGTTGCTGTCTCCTTCATTTAGCCCATTTTTAAGAAGTTCTAAATAAAACCACTAAAATCCTTTCTAGATAGTAGGAATTATTTCCCCCCTTTTTGACTCATTCATACATTTTAAAAATGCATTAATGTATTCTTTTGTGACTGAAATTTGGCTTCTGAGATTCTTAATAAACAGGTAGTAAAATGCGGAGATATTTTCAGATAGAAAAGTTAATAATCAAATAGCATTTCATATCAATTGTCCTTTCATACTTTCACTTCTTTTCATATGGTGAACATACATCAATGCCATAAAGCTTCACATTTGGTGCTGATGTTGCTGGAAGTGTAAAAGATGCATTTTACACTACGCCTTTATGTTCTACATAGTAGACAGTTAGAATTCCTTTGTCCATTTTTGTAAACTTCCATTAAACATTTGTTTGATTTTTTATGTCACACAATCATAAAAGGATAATTGAAGGACAAACAATTTCCACTCAAAACCCCAAGAAGAAAATCCCGTTGTGACATGAAGTTTACAGTCAGTTATTTCTGTCTTGAGAATATATTGACATGTCAAAAAGACTAGATTCATGTTTTAAAAAATACTAGGAAACTTGGCAATTCAGCAACATAAATGGGAACTAAACTGCTGAACTATAAAATTAAAGGAAGCAGATTAACATTATTTTGCCAGTCTGCAATGGCTTAGCGATGGCCTTCAATACCAAATGCTTTTTATTTTCCAAAGATAACAGAAATTTTTTTCATATAGCAACATCCAAAATCTGGGCTTGCCATAACTGTAACTATGTACAGTTGTGTCCTTATACAGCAGTACAGGGTCACAGAAGTATATAAAACATGAGCTCACACCACCAACTCATCCAAACACCCAAAATGCTCCCAGCTGGGGAAGGATGGACTGCACGCTGAAGGCAATCCTCTGCTTGGAAAGTTCTCTACTGCCTGCCTGACTTCTGTGATCATCAGGAGCAATATTCCCACCTCAGAGTCCTCAGGAGAAAGGCTGTATTCCACAGGAAAGGTAAGTGGCATTCATCTTGACAAAATCTCTCTGGAAAAGGATGCCTAGCACCAGTTTCTGCAAGGGTTCAGACATGATAGCATTTTTTATCTCCTTCTTTATGAACCTTCACTCAGCAAGAGTGGGCTTTTTGTAGTAGGCCAGCACAGAATGTAGTGAGAAAGTTTAATGTTTCCCTGCACTTAGAGAACAGCCTTCCTCTTGTGGATCATCAGGAGCAATGGTCACAGCTGAAGGCAGGAGATACTTCTAGTAGCAATGACATTTATGAGACATCTGCATCATGTGTGTTTGCCACAACTTTATGCTAAACTGACGTCTGGAAACAATCCTTATTCAGATCTAATTGGCATATATTCTTGATATTCTTCCATAGAATTAATTTTTTTCCAGTGGTTGTGTGTGAGGTTCCTCTCTGCTGCAGAGGAGGATAAAGACAGGATAAAAAGTCTGCTGTCCTCCTTGGACATACTATAGCTGTGTCTCTTCATGTTTTTATATAGATCTCATATTTGCTGTAGGACCTGGGGATGAATTTTGTGGCCTTTTATGTTTCAGTAGTATGCAGAACATATATTCTGGGAACCTCCTAAAATACTTATTGCAAGGTTTTCTGCAATGGTAGGGATTTGGACTTCTTACACAGTGTCCTCTCCAAACCCATAGTCTAGGTATTCAGTGATTTTGGCTGTTCTGCCACCGATGTCATGCATGATATTTGATCTTCTTCTTCTTCATATTATCTGTCTATCTAGCAGTTTGCCTACTATATTGCCTCTGTAATATTTTGGCTTCTGCTTCATATTCTAAAAGAGTATTTATGAGAAATAAACACACCTTCTCAGGTTTTTTTTTTTAACTCTTTGTAGAAAATAAAAATTAAGAAAACTTACAAAAAGAAGTCCAAAAGACAGCATAAAAAAGAAAAAAAGAAGCACTGGTCTTTCTTTTTTTGCCTTTTGCTTCCAGAAACTTTATTATTGCAAGTTAAAAGTAAACTGAAAGGGTCTTGCATGCCTACAGTTTATCAAACTGCATATGTTTTCCCTGGAAATCAGTTTACCACTGGCTTTATTCAAGACCAAATTCACAGACTCAGAGAATATGCTGAGTTGGAAGGATCATTGCCTTTAGGTCCTGGTCTTATGCAGGATGCCCCAAGAGTCACATCATAAGCCTGAGAGCATTGTCCAAACGCTTCTTGAGCTCTGTCAGGCTGGTGCTCTGACCACTTCCCTGGAGAGCCTGTTCAGTGCCCAGCCAACTTCTGCATGGAGAATTTTCCTGACATACCGCTTAAATCTCTCCTGACACAACTTCAGGCCATTCCTTCTGGTCCTGTCACTGTCACCACTGAGAAGAGATCAGTGCCTGCCCCTCCTCTTCCCCTCACAAGGAAGCTGTAACTGCAGTGGGAGTTTTGTGGGAGAGAGGTTTCTTGGTTTTTTGGTTGTGTTTTTTTTGGCTTGTTTTGTTTGCTGTTGCTGTCGCTATTCTTGTTGTTGGGTTTTTTGTGGTTTGGTTGGTTTTATTTGTTTGTTGATGGATTGATTGACAGATTGAATGAATTCCTGGTACCCTGTTACAGATTTGGAATGAATAGTAAATCTATGTCAGTCCTAAAAGTAGGGATGCCTCTCAGAGATAATTATCCATGCTCAACTTTAGAGCTAAAGAGACAAAATGAATGCGTCAACAATGCCATAAATGGTCATAGGTTAGTTAAATTCATCACAGCAAAGATAAGACTGTTGAAATCTTCTGTGAAAAAAATATGAAACTGTGGCTTCATGTGTTTGCAGTAAATGCTTCCCAGACTGATGCACTGAATGCCAAGGGATATACCACACAAAATATGTCTAATGAGTAAGTCTGATTAACAGGTAAATAGGCTGCCCAAAAGACCTGGGAAAAGCCAGTGGGTATAACATAGCAAGAAATCAGGTCACTTTGCATCGAGCCAAAGTACCTGAAAGAAGTCATACAAGATTTACTTTCGATTTCTAAGATTATAAATTTGGAAGATTATTTTGTAGTCAATAGCCTGAATATTCTCTCTGACTTCTCCAAATCATTTGTCTTCCAAACCATTTACTGCCTTCAGCTCATCTATTGCATATGTTGATCTCACAGAGAAATCTCCTCAGTCTGCTATGAAAGCAAGTTTATTTTTCCCTTCATTTGCTTAGGGTTTCCCATGTGTCTCTGTGGGTTCCACCTTGATTTCTTTGATATATTGTTTTCACTGAGAAAGTTACTGCAAAGTATACTGTTGTGAATTTATAACAGTCATTCTTCTGCAGTAAATCCCTCACAATGCTGATGCTCTGAGGACAGAGGCAGACCGTTTCCTTTTACAGCAGCTGTGCCAGAGGAAGGAATTTCTGTCCCTAGGTACCAAAACTTTTTAGCTGTTCCTCTGAATGAGGCGCTTTCATGAGTATACCTTAGCCTCCTCTTGGAAAAATGAAAAAATGAACGGGAGTGGGTTATGTGGTTGTTTCGGGGCTTGCTTTTTTTTTGTTGTTTTTGTTTTTGTTTTTGTTTTTGTTTTTCCAATTCAACACACAGATCGGTGATGGTAGGTCTCTGTCCTTATGGTACAGTTGTATTAAAATGTATAACCCAATTTCATGGTTTACTGCTATTAAGAGGGGTTGTCTTGTGCTGTTCAGGCCTCAGTTTCCTCACGCTCACTCCCACACCGACCCCCTTAAGAGGTGACACATCTGGTCCTCTCTGGCTGCAGAGTGCACTCATTCAGTTCACTGAGCCAGCAGCAAACTAACCCCACAAAACAGTCAACAGTTTTTGTTGGCTTAACAAACTCCACCGACTCACTTAGGGGTCAAATGACTGCCAGATCTGTGCAATGGAGAGGATGAGACCACACAACTTGAAGGGCTGGAGAAAAAGTGGGAAACCCGGGCCTTAGAGAAAGGGACTTCCTCTCTTGGCAGCAGCGAGCTGTTAGAGCAGCTGAAGTGTCTGTCTGAACTGCACCCTCACCGTGCACAAAGGATGCCCATACGAGACAGAGTGCAGCAGTGCGCTGTAAAGTCACACCCCTGCATGCTGTGCAGTAGCTTCGCTTGAGCCGTTCTGTGTTTGTTCTCCGAATTCCCTCCCTGCAGGCAGGTAAGGGAAGTAGCTTCAGCTAATCCCCTTAGCATACCTATTGTCTGTCTAAAGTACAGTCATTATGTTCCACAAGCCTCCATTGTAACGAGTCTGGGAGAGAGAAGACACAATCCACATGACTTGGATACCCATTTGCCAGGGCATTCAGAAATACAGAAAACCTGCAAGTTCACCACACCAACCAGAAATCCTAAATCTTACCCGTTCACCCCATCGCTGCACTATGTCAGAGTTCAAATTACTAGACATTGATTAGGTGGGAGAAAGGTTTGCCAGAAAACTTTTCTGGCTGAATGCACATACATTGCACAGCAGAACATGTCGGGCCCCTCATCTAATTAATTCTGTAATTAACAGACATTGCCCTGTTTTGGAGAGATCAGCCTTTTTGTGAGTGCAAGTAATGCCAGTGACCGGGACAGAAAGTGTGGGTTTGAATTAAATTTTCAGTGACCAATAGTTTTGACCTATTCCCTTCAATAATTAGCAAGAATATTCTACTAGAATCAACGGCTTAACAACAATAGAGGCAGCTCCAGGATATGACTACTGGGCTGTAAACAACCACTGCAGATGAAATAGAGTTATTTTCTAAGTCTATTGTGACTTGTTTATCACTGCACTCCCGTGTCTCTTCCCAGAAGTAACTAAATAGCATCTCTTCCAGGAAGAGCCACCTCTAAATCTCTTCTGTCGAAATGGGTTCCACTACTTAAGCAGTGGGGAAAATAGTTTTGCTAATTTGCCTCATTTTGGTTGAAATTATCTAGAGAGTGTTCAGGTGGAGGGAATATGATGTACTGTCCCCAGGCAGATGATGAGCTGTACCTCTTCACTGGCACAGCTATTTGCAGAATACGCTGTTTATCTCTACTGCTGCAGTCTCCCAGGGAGACAAATGGGGATATCTTCAGAGTAAGAAACTTCTAAGGTGCACTTAGATATATATCGGATAAGCCATTAAAACATTATTTCATTTTAATTATTTGTACCTGCAAGAGGACATAAATTAGTAATAGCTTATCAAACTTTACAGTTAAAGTTATTTAAAAAGACTTCTGAATAGTAGGTGTTAAAGAAACCCATACATACACACACACACACGCACACACACACACACACACACACACACACACACACACACATATATATATATATATGTATAGTCTCACACTTATGTTACTACAGAAAGCGCTAAAACCAACTATTTTTTTGTCTCTCACAAAAGAAATGGTTCACACATGTCCGGTTTGAAAGTTTCCAAGAGAGCTGATTGCCTGCAATTATTTTGTTTTATGATGCATTCTTTCACTCTATATTTAGTTTTGCTCATATGGAGTGCTCAGTGCAATACAAAGGTTTGTATAGGTTTGGAATTCCTAGATTTCTCCTCAAAGCTTGCTATTATTAACAGAGATTTCTTACAAAAAACTTTTCCATAGCTACTGGCTGCTCCTGAAATGCATAACAAGATTTCAAGGGAAAAAAAACCCAACCCGTAAAGAGAAAAAATAATGAGAGGACACTAATTTTCCTCGTTCTGAGTAGGAGGTATAATGTCTTTATAAAGTAATAATTAAAAAAATACAAAACAATGACTGCTGCCTTATCTGGACCTTCCAGCTGTACTTCCCCCTTTTGCATTAGCACTGTGTGTTCTAAGGTTATGAAAAACCATGAAAATTGCATCTTAAGAGGAGTTTTATTCTTTTTCCTAGGATTTGATTGAAACAGACAGCTACATTTTGTGTATATATAATTAGGCAGTAAAATAGGCTTTGAAGGCAGATTTCTGTTTAGTATGTGAGTCACATGCACAACAGTCTTTCATTCAGCAACGAAAGACTGATCTTTTTAATGCCTCAACTCGCTCAACATGTTTTCTGAATGCTACATCTTGCAGGAAAGAAAAAAAATGGAGAGAAGGGGAAAAAAAAAAAAGACAACCCGAGCGGCTTTAAAGCCATATTTCTCTCTTTCTTTCTGTTTTTTTTTCCTTGTTTCCCCAAATGAAAAACAATCTGAAAAGCCAATCTAGCTAGTCTGTAGTGATTTAACCTTATGACAAACTGATTTTTATCGTCTTTCTTTCCAGATTGTTGTCCAGGGCAGCACTGAATGCTGCACCAGCTCTAGGCGTATCTAATCCCTCTCATAAAAGGCCATTGTGGTAGTAAAACTGAGACCAATGGCTTTTTCATTCTCCACATCTCAGCTCTCCAAAGTAATGGCAATGGGGGTCTCCTCTTCATGTTTTTCTTTTCAGATGCATAATTTCTCCTTTTAATAAGGCTAAAATAGAGACAAATAAAAGGAACACAATCGCATTTTCCTCAAAGCTCTTTCTATAAATACCTTCTGGGTAACTGAACTTAGGAACAATTATCTGTATTCTGAGTTGTTGGGACACTGTGTGAATATAGCAAAGTATTCATGGAAGTTTCTGATCCTTATGAAGTATGTGAACATATTCAAATTTTGGGCACTGTGACTTAGGGCTTCGTATTTTCTGCTTAAGGTCACACTGGCATTCTTCTTCATCCTATAACTTAAGGATGCCATAAAGGTAGTGCTCAACACCAGGACAGCTCTCGTACTTATTCCTTGCAAAGTAATTATGTAAAAGCAATTACCTACTTATTTTGTGCATTTGCAATGCATTCCTCTCAACAGTATTTTCCCTAAATTATAATCCATGTATTTTTAGAAAGAACAACTAAGATGGCTAGACAGCAAATATTCTCTGGGAAAAAAAAGTGTATTTTCCTTTTTTTTTCCCCTCCCCCCAAAAGCCTTGACCTTGGTGCTAGATGTTTTCATTAACAATATGTTAACGGATTATATTTCAGAACTAGTTCACCATTTTGAACAGCAGTATGAGAGAGCTGGCCTGCACTTGATTACAAATTTTTATTTGACCTCAGAGGAATGCTTTTAACCAGCAAAATACAAAGTGCTAGGTAAAAAGATTTAGAGCCAGAAACTGTTCACATAAACTCATTTCTCCAAATAAAAAAACCACTGCATTTTAATACAGTGATTAATATTGATATGCTTGCAGATATCTTTTTATATTACCATTAAAATTAAAACCGAACAAATCTGCTTAAATAATATAAAACTTGGATTTGCGCAAAATATTAATACTTTTTTTTAAATTCTGAGAGCATTACATTTGTGCCCTTAAAATTACAGAACTGTAAAATGAAAAAGCAAAATTTTATAATAAGAAATATATAATTTATTCCTAAATTTCAAATCTGGAGACAAAAGGAAGAAGAGGTATTTAGTTTGCAACATAATATTCCATGGGCCAGAGCATGGAACAATTCATAAGTATCCTTGTCGTTTAAATGCAAGAAATCTTCTGGGCATTCTTGATGACTATGAGCTAGAATAGGGTCTGTAGGAGCAGTGGTCCTCACAGGACTTCTTCCAGGTTCTTTTGAAGTACATCTGCGGGAAGATGGTTGAAACAGTACTTCTGGCTCCAGGACACCATAGGCTTAGGCTCCAGAACAATTCCTAAACATCTCCTAAGGACTCAAGACTTCTTTCATGAGAATTACAAAAAGTTGGTGACCTTTTTAAACGTTTTTCTTTCTTCCACATCCCCAGGCAGTTCATAGAACAGGACAAAAAGTCTGCGTCCATCCCAGCTTAAAGGGGTTGAAAGCACAGAGCATCTTTACATAAGGCAGATAAAACTGAGACCCCTGTGTGATTCTTGTCATTTTCTTCTCTGGTCCCAAAGAAGAGAGCAGTTGCAGTCACGGGAAGGTCTGCTTTAATAGCAGCTATTTGCAATACAGGTCTAAATCTAATGCAGATGTTCTTAATCACATTACACTTGATCTCAATATGCTTAACAAACACAGTCCTCAGGGCACCCTGTAAGGTAAGTAATCACTGTTACATGAAATTACAAGTGGGGAAGCAGAAGCTTTGTGATGAGAAGGCCTGCAGGTTTCAAAGCCCAGACTGTGCAGAGGCTCACTAGCTAAACAGACCACCTCTGCCTTCTTGGTTCTGACAGCTTCTCTGCTTCTGACACAAGCGGTGCTGCATTTGAGCACACACCACTGCTCTAAAACAGACAGATGTGAGGTGCTCAGTTTAGCCACAATCACCACGTGCTTCCATCAGTAAGAAGGAGGATCAAGCAGATACGATTATGTTACTATCTTGTACCACAGCTGAGGTCTGCAACACCAGATACGTTTCATGGCCCCTGCTGTGGTACAACTCCTCAAAGTTTTACATAAAAAGGTGCATAACAACTCTATTGGAGTGTTATACACATACCACATACTAAGAGAGTAAAAACTCACTGAAATAATTTTGCATGTTGTATAATATATTCTTGACTCCCAGGTGTTTCACTGCCTTTAGTGGGAAATTCCCATTGCAAGGTTATTTATTTGTTTTTTACTTGATATTCGTTTCTTCTATCTTGGTGCATTCCCTGGAGTTTTTTTGGGTTTGGTTTGTTGTTGGTTTGTCCTTTGGGGTTTTTTTGGCAGTTTGGTTTTGGTTTTGTTTGGTTTGTTTTGTGGTTTGTTGTTGTTGTTGGGGTGTTTTTTTGTTTTGTTTCATTTTTTCATTTTCTCTTTTATTTACCAGGCTTCTTTTCAAATTAAACTTTTGCAATCACACCTCTGAAGAAAATGTCTAAAAACTGGATGGGTTTTCTCCTCAAATGTCAACAGTGCAGTTCTGCAGTGTTTCAGGTAGCTCCATGGAGAATGTAAACCTTGTAATGAGTAACATCTCACCTGATTGTGTTTCATCATCCACTAAGAAGCATAGCTGTGTTACTTTTGGCTAAAGTAATCATTGATATTTTTACATTCACTTGTTGCTTTAGTTCCTATTTCAAGGCAAGATGGCCAAATCACAGCTGTCACATAATGCTTCTGAGAGAGGTGAGAACAGACTGCCCCAGTTCCCCATCTTCGGTCCTTACTGTCTCCCTCCCTTGGTCTCATCGCTCCTTCTCCTCCTCTCCTACTGTCTTGCTCCTGTTTCCTCATGCTGCTTTTAGAGCAGGTCCCTTCTTGTGTAGTTGAGGGTACAAAGCTTTCTTTGTGTTTCTCTCCTGCCCCAATACAGCAAAGGAAACAACAAAAGAGCAACAAGGACAGTCAGGAAAGCAAGAGGTCACAGTTGCCTGCTCTTGGAGATGTCCTTAGGGTTATTCTCTTCACTTGCAGCTCCAGTAGCTAACATATTTAGCTTGTTTAAATGCTTCTCATCCTGATTATCAAAATTTTTGGTATTTGTCTTGTCCCAGAGCATAGGTCTTCTCCTTCCACACCTCTGCACTTTTTAAAACTACTGGGTTTAAACCTACATCCATACAGACTCTGATTCTTCTCTGGTGGATTTTCAAGGGTCATTGGTCTTGGAGATCCTTGCTGTCAAAAATGCAGCAGCATGTTTTCCTCACTCTTTCCCCAAGGATGATATACCTAACCTTGGTTCTGAAAACTTTCAGAGTCATTCCTTATTTACCAGACAGTACTCATTCTGACTGTTAGCCACCATTATCTTATTCCTGGTATATGCTATCTCATCTTGTATCTGGCCTATTCCTTCTGCTTATTCAACATCATGCTTCTTGCTCTCCTTTCACACTGGGAAAGTCCCTCTCAAAGCCACTTCTGCCACAGACTCCTTATGCCTAACTGGCTACTCCTCTGCAAATTCCATTTCAAGACTCATCTTCCCTCTCCCTGGCCTATGACTCCTAGCCTTTCCTCTAATAAAGCAATCCAATCCTGTTCACTGAGCCTCAGTATCATTTCCCCATGCTCATTTGTTCTCTCTGAAAATGTGAAGTATTGTACCCAGCCACTGGCCTTTTGTACATTTTTCACCTTAGCAAGACTACAACGTGGGCACGCTGTCCTACTAAAATACTGAAACCGCATCTATCATTTCTATTACAAGTTATAATCAACTGTGAAACATTAAGCTCAGGCTATGACAAGACTGTAATAGATTTCAACATGTATTGCTTGTTTCTCAGAACACACTCTCTGTTATGAAAGAAATAAATGTTTTTAACGTTATCTGAATGTTTACACAAAGCACTACATAAATAAATATGCTGTTTAAATTACTTGAAAAATTGACTATCTATACCATGAACTGAAGGCTATACTCATGTCTAGGTAAAAGGTTTATAATTCAAATTCTACAGCAGAACTTCAGAGAGCTGTTCATTCACAAAATAGAGAAGACTTACTGGGTCATTCAGTCCACTCTAATGCCAACATGGAGTAATTACCCATATTAATTATTCTTAGTGCTTTTTCCAGCCTAATTTTCAAATTCCATGCTATAGGACTTAGGAATTTCCTTCCCATTTATTCCTTCAGTATTTATTTCACTGATTAGCACATTTCACTGTTAGGATTTTTATTTAATTATTTTCAACTGTTACTTTTATCTTTTCATCTTTTTTATTTTCCTTTTCTTTTGTTTTTCTTTCACTTCTCCTTTTTTGTTTTATTAACTTTTGTTTTCTTTTTTTTTTTTTTTCTTTTCTTTCTCTGTGCTTTCAGAAAGGTATTTTTCATCCTGTTTACCTTTTACACTTTCTCTGTACCCCCAAATAAATACACATATGTACACAGTGGCTCTTTCATAAATCATTCCATCTAGTTGTCAAGCCATCTTTGTTGCTCTTCAATAAACAACATAGCAGCACTTTGTTTCCATATAGAACCTATATTTGTAAGCTGAAACATCAGAGACACTGACCTCTAGATTAGGTATCAAACTGAGACTCCTTGTGAATATGCAGATAAATGTAAAAGACTCTATGGACCCTTCTAAAGAAGAAGGAAACATTGTCAGCATTGCCTCTGAAAAAAAAAAAGGTATCTAACAGAAGTATCTGCCAAGTGTATAATGACTCCTCTGTAGTTTGTATCATCAGTTCCCACACTCTGGTCTGTGGATCACTGGCAGTCAGCAATGCTATAATAAATTACCCACAACTAATCTGCAGAGCCAGTAGTTTGTGCATATCAATTCAAAGTTTGTCCATCATACTGTGGGATATTCCGAGGGTTCTAAGCATGCGCTAACCCAAAATTTTCGGATCAATACAATTTCCAGTGCAGTGCTTTCAAATCTTGTTATGAGAAAACTTTTATATGGAAAACGCTGTATAGGAGTGAAACGACACTCATTGTTTACATAATTAGTCTGACAAGTAAGTCCTGATGAGAAATGGATTTTTGCCCTCTCTTTGGTGCAAAAGAAAGAGAACGGTGGGTTTATCTTTGTAGACATGTTGTCTATAATGCCGAGATTGGAGGCACGGACGCGTACCCGTGCTCCTGCAACATCGAACGAGGGAACAAAGGGAGAAGTGGAGAGAGGCTGAATGAGGGGAGGCAATTAAGGCTTTGCTGTAAATGACGGTAGGGGTAGGTGGCATTACTGCAGTTTAGCCCGGCAAGTTTAACCCCAGCGCTGCCAGCGGCGATGGGCCGGGACGCGGGGCCCGCCCCGCTCCCCTCAGGCGCGGCGCCGCCGCTC